>CM062639.1:21068353-21232360 GCA_025617555.3 Puccinia polysora | reverse complement strand
ATGAGTGGCTCTTGATTGGTTTATCAATAAAAGAGAAGAAGTTGGATCTTTATCCTGGAATTCTTGGAAAGAATTGATCAAAGTGCAGTTTGGTATGAGGATTTGGAAAAGAAAGATGATGAAAACTTTTGAAACTTGCCAGTTTGATCCATCCAAGGACAAACCTCATAAGTGGTGCTTAGACCATAAAAAGAGGTTGGATTTTTTTTATCCTGATTCTGATAAAGAAGAAGTCAATGAAAGACTCCTCAACTTATTTCCCGGACAAATCAACCACAGTTTAAGGTGTAGAATGCCTATGGATTCAGATCTTTCCACCTTAATAGGTGTATTGGAAGAGACTATTGATATGAATGGTCTTGATAAAAGGGTTAATAGACCTCCAAGGGAACAAAATACTAAGAACAGGGAATAATATACTGCCAAAACTAAAGAATCACCTGCTACTAATCCATCTACTTTTGAAGTCAAGAAGGCTCCAGAATCAAAAGAGAAAGTATGTTGGAACTGTAACCAGACAGGAAACGTAAAACCTGATTTTCCTCTACCTAGGAAAAGGATTAATCTTATTGAAGGAGAAGAGTATGACAATCCTGACCCTCACCTTGATGAAACTGACGGATCACTCTCTGATTGTGATCTAATAATTGCTAACCCTATCAATGTTATTGAGGGTAGTATTGATTCTTCTCTGGACATAAATTCCGTCAATGAGGATTCTAACTTACCTCAAAAATGGAATCCCTACATGAAGATTCACCAGATCTCTGAGGCTAAGGCTCTGACTCTAAAACCTTCTGCCAGTAAAAGTTACACTTCAGGCAAAACATGCTATGCTACTGGTTTAATCCAAGGTTCCCCTGTTAAGTTGCTTCTAGACAGTGGAGCCTTTTGCTATTGTGTTGGTTCAACTTATCTGGAGAAGCAAGACCCAAACTGAAAACTGAACTTACTACCAATACCTCAGGCTAAGTTCAGAAGTTGTAATTCTGCTCTCAACGCTGTTGGAGTATGGTCTCTGATATCATACTCCCTCACTCTAAAGGATCACTCAAATTGAACATTGAATTTGTAGTGCTCCAAAATGGAGTATGTAATTATTTTATTCTTGGGAATGGTTCTCTTTGCTTATATGGTATAGATGTATTCCAAAGCAAAGGTAGATACTTCACTATAGGTTGAGACTGGAATAAGAAGTTCCAAATATGTCATGTCAATGCTCAAACTTCTGATTCAGCTTATGAAAAACACTTAGAGAAGTCCAATCAAGAATACTTCTCTCAAGCTGCTTTGAATTTCCTTCTCAATGAAGAACAGAAAAGGGATATCCTACAAGTATGCTTTGAAAATCAGAATTCTTTCTGTACCAAAGATCACCCCATTGGTAACATCAAAGGACATGATATGATCCTAACTCTAACTATTAAGCCTCCTTACCCACCTAACCTCAGGAGAGCTGCTTACCCTTCTAGTCCTAAATCAAGAGCTGCTCTGGAAACCCATATTCAAGAGTTGGTTGACTTACAATTCTTAAGGAAAGTAGGCCACAATGAACAAGTGGATATTACTACCTCAGTAATTATAGCTTGGCACAATGATAAGTCAAGAATGGTTGGAGATTTTAGAATGCTTAACAACTACACCCAAGCTGATTGTTATCCAATTCCAAGAATTGACCATGCTCTGCACAACCTGTCCAAGTCTAAGTACATAACTGCCATGGATATGCTGAAAGGTTTTCACCAAATACCTATCAGCCCTGATAGCCAGAAATTCATGAGAATTATCTGTCATTTGGGAATTTATGAATATCTCAGGATGCCTTTTGGTATTAAAAATGCTCCTTCTCATTTTCAAAGGATGATGGACATATTCCTACAATTATTCATCAGACAGGGATGGATGATGGTATACATTGATGATGTTATCATTTACTCTGATCATTGGGATACTCACATGGAGAAATTAATGCTAGTCCTCAAAACCATCTCTGCTGTAGGATTGAAAGTATCAATGAAAAAGTGTAACTTTGGCTATGGAAAACTCAAAGCCTTAGGACACATTGTCTCTTGACTAACCCTAGCTGCTGACCAAAAAGAGATAGCAGCAGTAATGAATGGGCCTATGCCTCAGAATAAAACTGAACTCCTATCATTCATCAGCTTTTGCAGCTACTATAGGAAGTATTTACCAAAGTTTGCTCTTCTAAGGAAATGTCTGTATGAGATCTGCAACAACACCACCGTGTTTGAAATGACTCATGATAGAGTCAAGAACTATGAGGAACTCAAGATGGCAATGACTTCAGCTCCAGTACTGATCCAGCCAGATTACTCTGAACCTTTCAAGCTCTACACAGATGCCAGCATGGAAGGGCTAGGAGCTGCTTTACACCAGGAAGTCATAGAAGATGATAAACCAGTGGAATAACCTATATCCTTCATATCTAGACAAATTAAAGATACTGAGAAAAGGTATGGTGCAAGCCAAATGGAATGCCTGGCCTTAGTATGGGCTCTAGAGAAACTCCATTATTACTTAGAAGGCACCAACTTCACTTTTATTACTGACTGCAACGCTGTCAGGACATTGATGAACATGAAGACCCCTAGTAGGCATATGTTGATATGGCAGATAGCTATACAACAGTACAGAGGACAGATGACAATAGTTCATCAAGCTGGGACTAAACATCAGAATGCTGATAGTTTAAGCAGGAATACGTTACCCAATGACCCAAGTAACCCTGCCTATGATCCAGAGGACAATGACATCTTCCCTATCCTTAATATTAACAGGTTAAACATTGAAGCTCCTATAATGGGAATCCACATTTGTGAACTGAATGAATCATTGTTCAACTCTATCAAAGAAGCTTACAGTTCTGGAATAAAGACTCTGATCACTATTATGGAAAGTACTTCTCCACCTCCTGAATTGATAAATAGCCTACCTGAACCTCTTTTGAAACCATATAAAGCCGGAAGGTTCACCATATGGGATGGTCTGGTATACTATAGGCATCAACATTCAAGTGTCATAGTCTTAACTAAGGATGACCATATCAAACATGTTCTGGCTGAGTGCCATGATACTGCTCATCTGGTCATTTGTCTGCTGATAGAACCTTGGATAAGGTTAAACAAACTTCTTGGTGGGTTAATTGGAGAGACTCCACTATATTGTACGTTACCAGTTGTGAAACTTGTCAGAAGTCCAACAGGACTACTGGGAAATGGTTTGGACTACTGCAAAAAATTGCTGAACCCAAGAAAAGATGGGAGATCATCAATATGGACTTTGTAACTGGACTACCACCAGGAGGAGCCTATTCCTACAACTCAGTCTTAGCCATAGTGGATAGGTTCTCCAAGAAAGCAAAGTTCCTACCTAATCACAAGGAAGACACTTCTATGGAAGTTTCCCTATTATTTTGGAACAGACTCATTGCTGATGTTGGAGTTCCCAAGATTATTATCAGTGACAGAGATCCTAAATTCACCTCTGAGTTCTGGAGGAACCTACATGATATGCTTGGAACCACCTTAGCTTTCTCTACCGCTTATCACCCTCAGACGGATGTATTAGCTGAAAGGATGATTTGGACCCTGGATGACATGCTCAGGAGATTCTGTGGCTTTGGACTAGAATACAAGAATTCTGACAGTTATTGCCACGATTGGGTTATCCTTTTACCTGCACTGGAGATGGCCTACAACATTAGCAAGCACTCTACCACTAAGGGGGCACCTTACATACTGGAAAGAGGATGGATTCCTAGATTACCCAAGGATAAACTTAACAACCAGCTGACCAATATTCACCCTACATCACTTGATTTCAAAAACATGATAGATGTAGCAAACAAACATGCTGTTAAATGTGTCCAGGATGCTATAGAGTATAACCAGCCAAGGTGGGACAAAACCCATAAGGAACCTGATTTCAAAATTGGTGATCAAGTCTTGATCTCTACCACTAACTTTAACAACTTGGGTGAAAATAGAAAGCTTAGACCAGCTTTTGTTGGACCTTACACCATTAATAAACTTCATGGTAAAATGCTGTGGAAGGAATCCTCAGTGATGAGCTTTCTAGGAAACATCCAGTCTTCCCAGTAAGCCTCATCAAACACTACCACCCAAGGAATGGAGAACATACCCCTTCACCTGCAATACCTGTCACAGAAAAACCTGAAAAGGAAAAAGGAAAAATTAGCAAGATCCTTAAGGATAAAATAGATAGGATCAATGGAAAAGACGTCAGACTGTACCTGGTTAGATACAAAGGAGAATCAGCTGATAAAGATGAATGGTTGCCTGATTATAATATCCCTGACAGACCTATACACCTGAGGAACTACAAAGCCAACAGGAGGCATTAACCCAATTTTTTTTTCAGATATAGACATATCTTGGAGTGGGGGAATGTCAGCTTGCTACTATGTACAGAGCAAAACTGTCAAATAGTAACACAAACTATGAAAAATAAGAATACCTCAATTAAAAAAATAAGGAGTGAGGAATCCATAAATATTATTACAGGAATGAATTCATCACCCAAAATTAGGTAGGGTCACTCACTGACCCCACCCTTGAATTCCAAGTCCTTATATTTTTAAAATAATTAAAAAGAAAAGTACTGAAAAATTATGACACCTGTATGGCCTTTTTTGGCCATTCTAATATTTCACACACATTGTCATGTATACGGTTTACACCTAAAATTCACTCAGAATTGAGGTGTTGTGTATATTTGAGGAGTTACACGCGGAAATGTGTTATGCCACAATTCCCGCGCGCAGCCCTGCATCATTACATAACCCTACGTACTAGTAGCAGCAGGTTCCCGCGTACTAGAGACCCGCGCGCAGCTGATTCTGCCATGCACGCAGCGGATCCTACCCTGCGCGCATCTGTACTAACTGATCCCCGTGCCTGGATCAGTCATGACTAATCTGACAACCAGGTACCTCTCAGAAGAGCTAAAACCTAGTTAGGGTTGCCTAGTATATGTAACAAACGGACATATGCATTACTAATGATCTAAAAAGATCAAAACTTAAATGAAATTAATGAAAATTAAGTTTTAAACATTTTTTAATAAATAATCAAAGATCAAGGACTACCACGTGAATCACTGATCCTGATCTTTGAAAACCACGAAACACTACAAGAAGTGTTCATGAAAATTACTAAAAATTATCTAAATGATCAGCAGATGATAGAAAATCAATAAACATTCACATCTGCACGCTTTAAAACAATATCAGTAGTACAAATGAAGGATGAGTACAGAATGATCAAATTTACGCCATAACAGATTAACAGATCCTGTGGCTAAAATAGTACAGAAATCCTGCAGATCTAAGGACAGCTGATTGACAGCACCAAGTGGACGTTCTAATCTTGCTCTGATTGGCCTTCCACCCTCAGCTTACAAGCAGAAACCTCTCTACGTGCCCTGAGAAGACCAAAAATCACCCCAAAAAGGTATTTATACAGACCTCTTTGGATCCATTATTCCATCATCAGTGACCAGGAATTATTTATTATCAATCAGACACTGTGTCATTGTTAATCAAGTGCTTATATGAAGATAAGCAAGTGATTTATGACTTAGTCTGCAGTAGTATTATTTAACTATATTAACCAATCAACCATTGAAGTTTAGTCAAGCAATCTACCCCATCTGCTCTGAAACCCTTCCAATTATTCCAGGATTTTCGTGGCGAAGTGCTCAGAGTGAGTTTTACCCTTTCTTTCTAGGCTATTTGTGCTGTTAAGCCTGGCCATTAGTGGAATAAGTCCTTTCTAAGGCACCCATATTTATTCCAAGGTTCTTAAACTGCCTAAGGAGGCCCCTTGAAGAGAGGTTGCTATTCTGCAAAGATCCCAAGTAGTATAATACTGTGGCCCCTCTTTTATATTATATTGAAAACCATTTACTACCAAACCAATTAAACCTTGCAACTGCTCTTTTGAAATCATTTATTTGAGCTTATAAGCGTTTATTATTGGAATAATACTTATTATTATCATTCCAGCATTTTTATCACTCTCTGTAGCTAAAGGACTGCAAGGTTCCTGGTATCAGAGAGCTGACAGGTATCCCACTTAGGCATCCGGTGAAATTGTTGACCACCATGAGGATATACCTTTCTTGTCGGAGAGATGGGGGCTTGAGTGGGCCAATGAGGTCTATGTGGATTTTCTCAAAGGGTTTGGAGGCACTTGTTGATTGCAGCTTGAACGGGGCCTTGTTGATTTTCCCAAGGGCACAGTCCTTGCAGTAGAACAAGTCAAGATATTTTTTATTCACCTTGGCATCTTTGATCTTGCAAAGTTGACTGGTTGAGGCGTGACCAAGAGCAAGGTGGATTTCCTTTAGGTTTCTGCCGTGGATTAGTTTTTCACAGACAGGAGAGAATGGTCCTGACCTACCCGTTTTGGTTTTTGAACAACAAAGAGAATGTCAATGATTGGTCCTTGGAGGACAAGGGAGTCCCTGTTGGAGATTTGGAAACAACCTTTCTCAGATGCCAAGTGACACCCTTTCCCTATGAGGATACCCAGACTGATGAGGTTGACTACGATTTCCGGAAGGTAGAGACATTGATTGAGGAAAATCCTGTGATTCTTCCACCAGAGCTTGACGGTGCCAATTCCTTCAATAGGTCAGTTAGCCCCATCCTTGCCCATGGAGATACTCTTGCCAATGCTTTTGTTGAGGGTGAGAAAGAATCTTTTGTCATTAAAGATATGAGCAGAGGCTCTGCTTTCAATGAGAACGTTCTGTCCAGATAGGGCCTTGGACTCAATCCATTTTGTGAGGAAGGCGTGATAGTGGGCTATTTTGTTTTTTGGTTTCTGCTTCTCCTTCCATTTGGCTTGGTTTTCTCTCCACCAATTGGGAGCCTTGTCCGGATGGAGGTGGAAGCACTCTCTCTCAGAGTGGTTCTTCTCTTGTTTGGGGTTGTGATATCCTTCAATGCATTGATTGGATTGCTGATTTTTGGATTTTGTCTTGTTTGTGAATAGCGCGGAGTTGGCAAAGGAAACAGATTTTTTGGTGTTCTTGCCCCTGACACTGTTGCTGAAGTGAGTGAGATGGTTGCACACAAAGTCAACATGGATGGTCTTTTCCGAATGCATGAGTTGTCTCTTAAGGTCTTGAAGCAAGGAGGGAAATTTGAAAAGGATTAGGTAGGCAAGGATATCCTGTGGTAAATCTGTGCCAATGTCAACCATTTTTTTTATTGTGGTTCTGACGTTGGTGATAAAACTGGCAATGTTGTCTTCTCGGAAGGTGATGTGGAGGAAATTGTTGAAAATTTGGGCTCTGTTGGAGGCTTTGGAGGATCAGTATCTTTCTTTAATGGACGCCCAAATAAATTTAGCTGAATCCACATTTGCTGCGCTAATGATATTGTTGTGGGTGATAGAGTCAACCTGGGAGATCAGAAGGAACTGGATCTTGTTGTTGTCCTGCAGCAAGAGAGGAGTTGTTTTGGATTCCAGGGCATGAAGAACTCCTTGCATCTTGAGTAAGGAGTTCATCTTATCCTTCCAAATACTGTAGTTGTCCTTGGAGAGTAAAGGAATAGTTTCCAGGGCTGTCTTGAGCATCGCCTGTCTGAATCCATCATGTTTGTGTCGAGTCTGAGAGGTTGAGGCCATGGTTCACGCTGGTTTTCTTGGTTTGTAAAGAGTTTGGCTTTTAACCATATTACAAGATCAGTTTGAGATTGAAAACAAACCAGCGTTCTGGAGCGTGAGAGGAACAAAAAATGAGCAAAGATGAAATAGAACAAAGATGATTTGAAGAGTTAGAAATGAAACCAACTGGTCTTTGAGACAGCTTCACAACAATTTTTGGGGCAGAGGATCACACATTGGGAACTGAGACAGGTGGTTGATGATGAGTCAAGGAGTTAGACGTTGAGAGCTTGAGAGCACGAGAGAACTGGCTCTTACCAGTTACCAGATGTTTGAAGTAGAGTTCCCAATGTAGAGTGTTTGATATTTTGTTATTGAGTAGAACAGCCAAAAGGTGAATGAGAGGAATAAGACGAGTAAAGATGGAGAGGAAACAAGAAGACGAGTGAGATGAGAAGGATGACAAGAAGGTTGAGGAGAATAATGAAGAGAAGAATCTGAAACAACAAAGATCTGAGACTGAGGAGACCAGTCAAGGAGGGAGCAAGTTGTCCCCCTTTCCCCCAGGGGATTTGAGCTTGAAGCAGGTGAGCCCGGAGGGGCACGCATGGTCTGCGTGACGGCCATAGAGATGAGAGTGAGTGAGAGGGTCATGGAAGTTAACAATGAAAACTTCTAAAAATATATTAAAATACTTTGATATACTATTATGAGAATTTTTAGACATCAGTACTTTTTGTGACATACTAAGAAAACTAATGATGTAAAAATATTACATGAATTCCCATGAATCATATTTTTAAGTAATTATTTTAGTAAATCAACTGAAACTCGAAAATAAGGAGTAAAATCAATATCATGACTTTACTACAATTATTTAATACATAATGAGAACTCACCTGACATCAGAATGTCCGTAGGAAGGTCTATTAAAATAATTATTATCTTACTTGGAACATTCACTAAGGATAATCAATCAAATAATGAAATAAACAGAACAGATTAGTGTTATTCACACGTCCTGATATCAATTATAAAGTAGAATAATTCGCATACCCTGAGGAATTAGATGCTACCCGTGCTACATCACCAAGAACACGTGTCAGGCTACCCCTGGTTACTTTGCTAGCCTCAGTGTTGGTCCCTTTGAGCCCCTGTACCCCTCAGAAGGACAATATTGGGACTCAAAAAGCTATAAATAAAGAGCTCTTTTGAGTATATTGATAGGCAGAGACCCAGTTATATTTATAACCAGACACCATGCCAAGGTAATGAAATACTTATAAGAGATAAGGAAGTGATTTATGGCTCAGTCTGATCAATAATATTGGTCCTCAACCTCTTTTTATCAATTAAAACTGCTGAACAACCTTATAACCCCAGTATACAGGTTTAACCCACAAGTGCACATCCCAAAAAGATACCCAAAGGATTTAATAATATACCAGTTAGTTTTATTATCCTTTCTCTGTTGTTGAAGCTTGGTTACAAGGCCCTGCCACTCCACCATGTATTTTATATACATATTATCTTTGGGGTAAAATATCCTTTAAACTAAAGATCCCAAAGGAGCCAGGACTACTTGTTTTCATAATGAAATCCCTGAAGAGAGGTGTTAAAGATCCCCAATATAATTTTGGTCCCTCTATAAAAAAATATTTAATAATCAATTTATTTATATTGATTTATAACAGTAAACCATAACCAAACCAATTAAACTTGCAATAAGCTTTATCCAAGTATTTTAGGGATTTTTGCTGCATTTATTAAATAATATATTTATTATTTATTCTATCACCTCTGGTAGCTAAATGATAGCAAGGGTCTTGGCATACAGGAGGCTGACATCCAACCTCATTGGAAAAATCCTACCTCCAACCTCATCCAAAAATTTGATTCATCACTCTTCATCTCTTCATTGATATCCTCATCCCTTCATCACTCTCATTGCTTCATCACTCTCATCTCTTCCTATCCTCTTTGCTTCATCACTTTCATCTCTTCCTATCTTCTTTGCTTCATCACTCTCCTTAATTTCTTCATCACTTCATCCCCATTTTCAGCACATCCCTTCATCACTTCATTGCTTTCACTTAATCCCTGCTTTCAAAACATCCCGTCATCACTTCATTGCTTCATTGCTTCATCCCTCAATCCCTCCTAGTCTTTTCAAATGGTCCCTCAGAAAACCTCCCCCCGCAAGTCCACTAAAAAATCTAATAGACCAAAGCAAACATCCCACATGAACCCAACATCAAACAATCCTTCCCCATCAGCTTCCAAAGGCTCAAGTCAGCTCAAGAGAGCTGATCACATCATCCCGTTAAACTGGCTCAAAATCCCCTCCAACCATGATGCTTTCTTTGGATCCAAAAATGAAAAACAAGTTGGCCAACCTCCATCCTCTAAGCTTAATGGTTATCTCCTGATGGCCAATGAACTGAAGAATAAAACCAAAGGTAGGCTTCATCTTTCATTCAAAAAGATGCGGGAGGATTTCAAGAAATATTTAAACAAGTAAAAAAAATCCCACTCAATGTCAATTTTCACTGGCTTTGGTATCACTGACTCCAATAAAGCAAAGGGAATCAACTTGGTGGTTGATAATTTGGACTCCCTTTTTCCTTTTTATATTCAAATGAATAAAATCTTTGGAAAGAATACAAATATCACCCCTTTAGCCGCTTTTGATGCCCAACAATCAGATTCAGTTAATGCTGAGGTCCTGGCTGTGGATTCTCAGCCTAGCAATGATGATCTTGGTGAAACCTCTGAGTGGCCCCAATCTGATTTGGAGGAGGATATTCCAACAGAACAAGCTCAAATCATGTCTACATCAGTGTTTATCAATGATTCAAACCCTTCCTTAGATCCCTCATTTCCTTCTTTGAATTGCTCTCTTCCTGGGCTGGAATAACTTAACAACTTGGGCAATGAGGAACAAGTTTTTAATGTATCACCACTACCATCAACATCTGCTCAAGTAAGGAACAAAGTTCTTTTCTCTTCTTTCTGGTTAATCCTGACTGATTTAGATTGTAAAAAAAAAGGCTCATCTGTTCCTGAATGGCCAAATACTCAAGCCAATGGGGCCCCCCACATCCCCTTCAAATGAGAACAATTACAGTCCCACACTAACCTGCTCTGCAAATGGAAAGCAAAAGGCCTCCAATTCCATCAACCTAAACCCCAATAGCTGTCAAAAGAGGAGAAACACTTCAAATTTTTCTTTATTTGAAGATATCATGGAGAAGATACATTCAATTAAGTAAATCAATTTTTTCTCCTTGCTTTCAAAATCAATCTCATTCCTATTCCCCTCCAAAAAACAGTGAAATCACAAATTGAATATGAAAAACTTCAATTTGAAAAGGAGAAGTGGGATCTTCAACTGGCTATGGATTTTCAAAAGCAGAAAGCTGAGAGTTTGGTTCATCAAAGAAAGTTAGATGCTGAGTGGCAAATGAAAGAGGCTGAGCTGGAGTTTCAAAAAGAGGAAAAGTAGAAGGATTGAGAGGAAGACCAAATTGAAAAGGATAGGGAAAGTCTAGCAATGGAAAATAAAAGGTTATTGGTAGCCATGGAATGTATTGTTAGAAGTAGAAATGTTGATGAAATGAAGAAAATTACTCAATTTCTTGGCTTGTAAAATATTTGCTTTGATAAAAGTTTTAAAAATGAAAAGAAAAAAATCATTTTCAAATACAATGATTTTTGAGCATATTTTTAACCCCACCAATGAAAAAAAAAACATATTTTTATTTACATTATTTTTTGCAAAATATATACTTGACCGCTTTTTAAGTCTTTGCATGGGTTTAAAGAGGTCTTGTTAATTTGCAAAGACATAGCCATTCTAGTATGTGTGGCAGTATCCATGGCAGTAAAAGTACAGCGCTTGTACTGGTTTTCTGCCCAAACCATTTTTACAATACATTTTTCTTTGAAATCAGTTCCAAATCCCAAGTCAGGGAAAACAAATTGGCCATTGGATATTTGATATTTTTCCTTGTGGTTGATAATTTTTCCATTCAATTTTTGGGTTGGGACCACCATTAAAAAAGAATAGGAGGAGCCATCAGCTTTGTCATTATGGGGAGAGTTGTGGAAGCAGTCTGATGTGAAGGTGATGTGAGGGGAGCAGTGAAAAGGAGTGAGGCCATATCCAACTTCCAATGAAGAGAAGGAGGGGATATTGTTGTCCATCATGGTTTCTTGGCTGTAATTGTGTGCCAGTTTGACTAATTTTCTGAACATTTGGCCTAGGATTTGAGATTCTCTGTCCAACCCAAGTTTGAGAAAAGTATACTCTTGAGGGGAAGATTGAATGGAATATTTCTTCAAATATTGTCCAAATAATTCAGAGGGGTGCATCAATTTTTGCCATCCAATTGCCCACATTTTTCCACCCCAAGATCTTGAGGGACCAACAGTGTTAAAAATTTTTTTTGAATGGTGAAGGAGAGTCCTCACAAAGTTTATTTCCTGCTAATCTTGCTCCAAGAGTTTATTCTAAGTTACAAATTCAATTATTTCCACCCGAGCCTCATGATTTTATTGATCATGAACAAAGACTTTTCCAGAGGAGAAGAAATGGAAGTGTTTGATCTTCTGTTTGGCTTGTTCAAACTCTTTAGGGGAGGGTTTTCAACAGTTCTTTCTTTTTTTGGCAGTGATGGCAGGACACAGATCCCAATGCTGTAGTTCTTTCTCTGAACACACAATCTTTTTGCTGATCCCTCCCTCTTGGATGTCCAAAGAGATTTCAGAATCTTAGTTTTGAGCCCTCTTTTGCTGATGAGCCAAATTCTTCCCACCTCTCTGTATTCTTTTCAAATCATTTGTTCCCATCTTGTTCCCTCCCATCCAAATACTTCAATTGTTGTGAGGATCAAGAAAGGATTCAAATGATTGTAAAGCATTTTGAGTTTATTGGGGGAAGAATTGGCTGAACAAGCAGTGGAAACGTGTGTTCCATTCCATTTAATCAAAAAGAAAAATTCAAAAAATTAAATGCATTAGTCCAGTATAATAAACATAGATGATCAAAAAACATGAAAAATCAAAAAAATTTACACCAAATTCTCCTACAAAAAAAAAAAAAAAAAAATTCAGCCCTTTTATAATCATCAGAGAGGAGGAGGTGAAGGGGCAGCAGGACATCATTCCCCCCCATCCTCCCTTTCAATCAAAATTCAATGGAATCAGGAGGAGGAGGTGGTGAAGGAGGAGGTGAAGGGGGGGGCTCCTCCTCATCAATTGATTTTCTGAAATCAATCAATTGATTGATTGATTTGCCAGCAAACAATTGATTTTTTGCTGGCCAATTGGCCAGAAAAAAAACAATGTTTTCCTGTCAATCATACAATTGATTGGCCAGAAAACAATCAATTGACCAAACTGCAAGCAAATAAAGACTTGCTTTCCAATCAATTGACAACAAGGAGGAGGGGGATGAAGGGGAGCAGGAGAAGGGGGGTTGCTTACCAGATTTTGAAAGCAAGGATGTATTAATGGTCCCAAAAGGCGGAGGAGGGGGGGCTTACCTGGGGAGCTGAGCAAAGAAAAATAAGGAGGAGGATGACCAGGTGAACTTGGGGGTAGGTGGAGGTGGATGGTGAGTTGGTTGTGGTGGGTGAGGTGGTTTGGTGAGGAGGAGGGAGGTGTGGACCAGTGTTTTGGTGGTGTGAGGTTGTGGTGGTGGGTTAGGTGGTTTTGTGAGTAGGAGGGAGGATTGGACCGGTTTTTTGGTGGGGTGAGTTGGGTTGTTTGGAAGTTATGGGTCTGGTTTTTGTCTTAGTCCACCAAAAAAAAATATATAAATATATAAAAAAAAATGGAGTCAGCCTAAGATTTGAACAACCAAAACCAAAAAAATTCTGTAATTTGATATTTCACACATTTAAAAGTTGAATGATACTCATCAAATTAAGCTAGTCTGAGGGTTAGAATACTCTCTCTCAATGTAGAAGGTGAGGTACAAGATGAGACTGGTATGACTTGAGGAGGACCAGGAATATCTTTTTCAAATATTTCTTCCAATTCATCTTTGATTTGGCAAGAAGGTTGTGAAGGATTACACAGATGATAATCCAGTTGATGAGAAACTTCATGTTTTTGGAATTTTGTAGCTGGTTGAATATCTCCCAAAGGCTGGAAGGCTGGGCCATCTTGCTTTTGGGATTGTTTTGGCATGCTCAATCTGAACTTGTGATTGGGCAAGATAATAGTTGAAATCAGTTTTGGCTTGATCATTGGATGAAGCATTATGGTATTCTGTAACCACATATTTCCCACTAGCATAAACTGAATTTGCCAAAATGTATTGATCTTTCTCAAAGTAGTTATCTGGTTTTTGGGAAATCCGCATCCAATTGAAAACATATGAATTTTGAAAAGAACCTGGAAGGCCAGAATGGAGGGATATGAACTTCTTTTTTTTATCAAAAGCAAGTGATGGTGACACAGATTATCTATACAAACCAATAAAACATATTTTTTCAGTTTGTTATCAAAAATTTCATCAAATTCTTTGGAAAAGAAATGAATCAATAAAATTTTTTTCAAATCAAAATAGTGGTTGAAATCTAATTTGGGTTTTTGAATCAAGGGGATATTGGTTCCATCAACAAAACAAATGCAACCAGGAAATCCTTTGGTCTCCTTTACTTGATTTATCTCCTTGCTTTCTTCTTTGGTTGGACAACAAAGGACTGATAGAAAAAACCATAGCATAGGAATCATGACTCTTTTAGTGTATAAGTCAATGGTTCCATAACTAAATGAGAATATATTTTCTAATTGATGAATTGCTTCTCCATTTCCATTTAATCCCAATCTACAAAGAGAAAAAGCAAGTTGGATACCTGGATTGCATTGAGGATTCTGAGAATTTTTCTGAAAGATATGGTGGTCTTAAAGAATCTCCAGAAGTTTCATTAATGAAGGAAATAAATTTTGGAACAGTTGCTGGAAGCTGAATTTGGGGAGTAGATGAAGCTTTTCCCTCTCATACAAAGGATTGTGGAGAGTGTGTCTTTGTGGAACTATGTATTGCTTTTCCAATAGAGAATTCAAAGCTAACAAATTTGCTTCCAAATTGGAGTCTGAATTGGATTCTGAATCAGATTCAAATAATAATAAAAAGTCCAGTCAGCTTTTTTGCATTTTTAAATTGCTGCTGGTAAGTTTGATTGGACATTTTGAAAAATATGATGATGGGATTTGTGTGAAGAAGTGGAGATGTGAAGTGATGGAGATTATATGTGTGTGATTCAATGGAGATGAGATTTGTGTGATGCAATGGAGATGGGATTGATATGGATTTGCTGAGGTGGAGGTGTGGATGGGTGTTTTGCATGTGATGGATGGTGGATGTATGATTTTTGCGGGTTTGATGATTGAAACCTGCCATTCTCATGAAACCCACCATTTTGAAACAGGTGATGTTGAATTCAGGGCTCCAGTTATGTGGTAGCCGTGTGGGGACCCACACCGCCTGTGGGAGTTGTGTAGGGCCCCACACAACCTGTGGGAGTTTTGTAGGGCCCCTCAACACGTGGGAGCCCATAGACTACTCCATATAATTTTTAATTTATCATTTATTTTTTATTATTATTTATTATTTATTGTTTATTATTTATTATTCATTATTTTTCATTCATTATTTATTATTTATTATATATTATTTATTATTTATTATTTTTAATAATTTATAATTTATTGTTTATTATTTATTATTTATTATTTATTATTTATTTTTTATTCATTATTCTTTATTCTTTATTCTTTATTATTTATTATTTATTATTTATCATTTATTATTCATTATATATAATTTATTATTTATTATTTATTATTTATTATTCATTATTTATTATTTATTGGAGGCTAAACAGCTTGATTTTAGTTGTTTAGCGTGCCATAAAACTCAAATGAAACGTGTAGCTTGCAACACAGCCCATTTGAGTCGTGTAGCATGCCACACAGCCCATTAGAGATGTGTAGCATGCCATATGGCTCATTTGAGTTGTTTAGGGTGCCACACGGCCCATTCAGCCGTGTACACAAATCAAAGAGCCGTGTACAGATTCGTTTTCATGGCTCAATGAGCTGTGAATTTAACTTTTCCCTTTTGAAATACGCCAGTTAGGTTCTATGTGTATTTCAGAAACCCGCCATTTAAAATGCCGGGTTTGGTCAAAAAAATGGTGGGTTTCTAATGTCAGTTTTGCTAACTTTGATATGCCCTGATGGAGTTTCAGAGCCTTGTAGAATAACAGCCAAAGCAGAGAGGATATAAATTACTTGCTGGTCTAGTATTATCTTCCTTATTTACCCGCATTTATTTATACAGGACAGTTTTGAGCCTCTTTCTGGGGTTAGAGGACTTTTAGGAGCATAGATGTGTTCATAAGGGTTTTGGGAAGGTAAAAAATTGTATGAATAAAGAAATAAATCACTTATCTATCTCCTATCAGTAATTGATCACTTTGGCTCAGTGTCTGGATGTATATCTTACCAGGTGTTGGATGTAAACATAATCAAAAAGGTTTCCTTATTGATATATTTTGGGTCTCAGTATATTCTTCTAGAGGCTATAGGGGCCAACAGGAATGGGTGCTGAGGCTAGCAGGGTAACCAGTGGTCGTCTAGCATGTATTCTAGGTGCCCTGACCAGGGTAGAGGCTATATCAGCATGGTATGGGAGTTATTTCCGCTAATAATTTGATCTTTTTTTTGAGAAAAGCACTCTATTTATCACATTATCTTTTTTTGGTCATGGATAACACAATAATTTCATAAATTTGAGTGAATCTTATCATTGGTAGATATTTGAGGGAAATTTCAATTTCTTAAAATTCCTTGTTATTTAACTCTCAAGGGAAGGTAAGCTTGTGTGAAGTTATTAATGATTAATTTTCAAGATTTGTGTTATTTATTCAAGTAATCTATGAAAAATAATTTCTCTGGGATTTTATGAAGTATTTTTACATATTAAATTTTTGTGGGAATATAAAAGAATTTTTTTTCCTGATTTCTTGATATGTGTCACTTTAAGTGAGGTAATCAGGCCTCCAAAATTATTAATAGTATTTTTCAAAGTTTTATGTTTTTATTTATATTACTTATTTAAATATGTAAACTCATCCTTTTATGTATTTTAATCAATTCATCTCCATATTCAGTAATGCTCTACCAGAGGAGATGTTTATTACATACACTGCATGTCTCTTTCTGGGTGGTAGCATTTTTGAGTTGTACTTTGATGCCACTGTATCTTTTTTTGACAGTGGCTGTTGCAGCTGTCTGTGGAATAGTGTGACTTCTGCGCACCAGTCAACTGCCCTGGGCTGTGTGTCTGCTTTTTTAATTGGTGGGAAAGTCTTGCTGGGTGTTGGCAGTTTCCTGTGGTTTTGTGGCATCATATAGCCTTGGGATGGGAACTGCGTTGTGGTCTGCGCACTCAGCTTCAGGTACAAATTGGGCTCAGCATTGGGTGCATGGCTGGTTCAGCAAAGGATCCTGCAAGCTCAGAATCAATTGAGTGGTTGTCTCAGCATTGGCTGCAGCAGAGCTGCAATCGGCTACATGGAAACGGACCAAGAATCAAAGCATATCCAGTCAAGTTTGTAGATATTTCTAGTTTGGGGAAGGAAGGAGAGGGACAGTTGCACAGGGCTATCCAGGGAGGAAACCCACAGTCAGGAAAGTTGGAAAGATGCAAACAGTAGCCAGCAAGGCTGCCCCATGAGAACAACAAACCCCAGATGGATGTAATGTAAGGCAGACAGCTGGGTTTGGAGAGTTTGAGGTTAAGGTTTGTTCTCAGTTGTTTTTGTACCAAGGTTAGGTTTAGGGGGGAGGTCCTTATACCTCACTCTCCACTCCAAGTTTTAGATAGATCATAATAGCAAAACAGACACCATCTCCTGAATACTTGGAGGGAATATTCACCGCTTTTTTCCACATCTGGGGTTCTGGGCTGGAATTACTCTTTTGCTCCTAGTCTCTCAAATTTAATGAGCATAATCTTGAATTTGTACCTTCCAAAAACCTCTTTGGGGTCCAAAAACCCCCAAAATTAACTCCCTGCCCATCCAGCATCCAACACCCCAACTCCTCTTCCACCCCCCGTGGTTGCTTGCTGTGCAAGGCTGTACAGTTTTGCTCCTCCTGATCCATCTGAAGGCCATCGTGCTCCTTAGCCAGTTTTCATAAGACTGCGGGACTACCCCCACATCTGGTTCAACACCGCAGACATGTAATGGCTTTTTTGCGTTATGAGGATGTTATGAAAGCCAAAGGCGCGTTGGACCCGGTGTGGTGGCGTTTTATAGACTTGTGATTGAGAAATATGTTGCGGGCTGCGCGCTCAGAATTGAGGGTGAGTGGGCTCAGAATTAGGGGTGCACATGGGCTCAGCAGCAACAGCTGGGGCCTCAGCACCAGATATTGGTTGTGCTCAGAATTGGATGCGGCAGGGTACGTGATCTGCACCAAGGACGCAAACCAAGAATGAAGGAAATCCTGAATAGTTTGGGGGACAAAGGCGCGGGGCTCTGAGTGGAGAACGGTGCGCGCAAGGGGGGATTGATCTGTGGACATTGTTAATTCAAAATGGCATGTTGGAAGGTTATGGACAGTGCGGGCGGCTCTGAGTAGGGCGTGGCACAAATCATGAGAAGGAAGCGGTGCCTTCCATGAGAAGGATGTGGTTCATTCCATGAGAAGGAGGTTTTGCCTGCCATGAGAAGGATATGGTGCCTGCCATGAGAAGGATGCGGTGCCCGCCATGAGAAAAACAAACCCAATGGATCTAATGGGTTGGGTGTTGAAGGTTGGATAGGATTTTTAGGGTTGGGCTAGGGTTCCTGTTTCAGGGTTTCTTCTTTTACTGTTACTTTGTTTTAGTTGCACTTGCACTTCTTTGATGGGGGAAAAGGGTACAATACCTTATCCCCACCTCTGTGTTAGGGGAAGAGGAATCTCATATCATACAATTGGAGAGGAAGTTACCGCCAGGATTGGAAGGAAGGATCTCAATTCTCTCTTTATCTCTTACATTTGTGGTCTCAACAGGGGCACTCCAACCTTACAAATGCAAGGAACCGTTAAATTCCAAATCTCGGGGCAATTGTAAGGGTGTCTTCCATTATTCTTTCCACAATGGGCAAGGCTTGCTTCATTTTCCTCTTCATCACAGATGAGGAGAAGATCTGGGACATGGACAAAATAGAGGGGTACAAGAGTCTTTACTGGCCAATGTTGAAAGCCAAGATTCTGACGCAGTTGGGAAGACACAAGCCCTTGTTCCAGGAAAGCAACTTTGATTGGGTGGAATTGGAGGCAAGCATGTGCAGTTGAGTCCAGATTTGGGTGTAATTGATGGATTATGTGGGGGTTTCCAATTAGATCTGCCAGTATCTGTTGAAGAAAAAGGTGGTTGCGGGTCAAATGGGTGTGATGAAGAAGGCACTTTTGGGAGGGCTTGAACCTCAACTCCAGGTGCAGGTGCAAAGTCATCTTTACAACCACAACTTGGTTAAGCAGTCATTGGAAGGGAGAATTTTGCTCCTTCCCAACTTGGAAACTATCTGCCAAGCCATGGAGAACAAGATCAATCTGGATGAACTCATCAAGGACAGGGAAAAGTTTTTTCTGGTGGTTTCAAAGAAGGTGGCTCCTCTTCTGACCCCAGCGCAGGCTATGGTTCTGTCTACAACTGAAAGCATTCTGGCTGCGCAACAAGCCATGGCCCTGCAAGCGAGAAAGGTCCCTGAACTCTTGAAAGACCTGAATATCTGTTTTATTTGGATGGAAAACTTTTTTCACAACTCATTCCCCACATTGTGGAAGGGTTCCAGGCGCCTAGAGCGCCTTCCAGTTTGTGCATGGCCTGGGTCTTTAATCACTGTGGCAAGAGCAGGCATTGGATGTTGGGGTGCAACAACTTCACAAAACTCATGCACGCAAGACTGGTTTGACCAATAGGGATGGGGTTCATGTTCCCAACAGTTTAGCGGATCTTGCTGGACCCAGATCATCCCACACCCATGCAGCAAGTGTGGGAATTGAGCCAAGGTACAATGGAGACAATGCAAGTATTTTTTGGAATTTTCAGGGCGCCCAGTACATGGCACTCTCCATGGGTGGTTTCCAAAGTAAGTAAATTAGAAACAGAAAAAAAAGTTTGTAAGAGATAAGATGGATGTGGATTTGAAGGAAGAAACATTGCCTTTGGCTCCAAAACTAGTTGCATGTCACCCAGTTCTGGAGTGAAAGCCAATGAATCCCCCAGGGAAGAAGAAGGCCATGGATATTTTTCATAGGGTGATGGTAAATGTAGCCCCAATCCCTCTGACCTTGTAGGATTTGGCAGAATTTTCCCCAGTGGTTTTCAATGAAATTTTACAGGATCTGCGGGATTGCACACAGGGGCTTTCAGCTTGCTACTTGTACATAGCAACATTTCAAAGAAGAATAAAAACAACAATAAATAACAAAACACAGAATGATTAGAAATTCTTGAAATATTATTTCAGATTTGGATTCCTCATCCAAAATAAACTAGGGTTAGTCACTGACCCCACCCTTGAATTCCAACTTTTTATATTTTTAAATAGGGCAATGTTAAATTTGCAACCCTGTGGTTTCAAACGGAGCAAAACGCCGTTTGCAACCCATCTTAGTGGGGAATGGCTCTTTGCAACCCACTTAGTCACAAATGGTTGTTTGCAAGCTTCTTTTTTATTATAAATATATAAGTATTTTTTTAACATTTCTTTTGATTTTTATATTTATTATTTCTTTTTTTGATTTTAATAAAAAAATGAAAAAATTAACAAATAAAAAAAAATAAAAATAAAAATAAAAATAAAAATAAATTAATCAATTAAATTAAACTACAAATATGTAAAAAAATATATATAAATAAAGTGAAATCAATAAATGAATAAATAAATAAATAAATAATAAATTAATTGATAAAATCAAAAATATAAATATAAACATAAATATAAATATAAATATAAATATAAATATAAATGAAAATATAAATATAAATATAAATATAAATATAAATATAAGTATAAATATAAATATAAGTATAAATATAAATATAAATATAAATATAAATATAAATATAAATATAAATATAAATATAAATATAAATATAAATATAAATATAAATATAAATATAAATATAAATATAAATATAAATATAAATATAAATATAAATATAAATATAAATATAAATATAAATATAAATATAAATATAAATATAAATATAAATATAAATATAAATATAAATATAAATATAAATATAAATATAAATATAAATATAAATATAAATATAAATATAAATATAAATATAAATATAAATATAAATATAAATATAAATATAAATATAAATATAAATATAAATATAAATATAAATATAAATATAAATATAAATATAAATATAAATATAAATATAAATATAAATATAAATATAAATATAAATATAAAATATAAATATAAATATAAATATAAATATAAATATAAATATAAATACAAATATAAATATAAATATAAATATAAATATAAATATAAATATAAATATAAATATAAATATAAATATCAATATAAATATAAATATAAATATAAATATAAATATAAATATAAATATAATTATAAATATAAATCACTAAATTGAAATAAAATAAATTAAATAAATCTATGAAAAATGAATCAATTAATCAAATTCAAAATAAAAATATAAATATATATATATATCAATAAAATGGAATAAATTAACTTTTTTTGCCATTCACAACCCAAAATGGTCGCGTGGCGCAGTTTGCAACCCAAAATGGGTTGCAAAGTGCCATTCACAACCCACCTAGGTCGCAAACGGCTGTTTGCAACTCAAAAGGGCTGAAAATGGATGTTTGCAACCCATTTTTGGTTTCAAATTGTGCAATGAAATCCTTCTTTGTTTTTGAACAAGTCTTGGGGGTTGCAAATTTAACATTTCCCCAAATAAAAGGATGCAAAAGTCCAATGATAATTTTTTTTGATTTTTTGAATGAATTTTTTAAGGTAAATATATACATCCAAAAATTCTATAAAAAATATTTTCAAGCTCTTTATTTTTTTTCCAAAACTGAATGAGATCTGAAATAAACAAAAAAAATAACTAAAAAGGCAAAAATAAAGATCCCAAACTCCATTGGAAAATTTGATTCTTTTGATTTTTTGGATAAATTTTTTAAGGTAAAAGAATACATTCAAAAAATAAAAATGAAAAATATAAAGCTGTTTGACTGTTTCCTAAGCTCAACAAGAGCTCAAATAACCAAAAAAAAAAGTTAAAAACAAAATTAATAAAAATTAAAAACCAATTAAAACCAATTAAAAAGGAAAAAGACAATTTGATTCTTTTGATTTTTTGAATTTTTTAAAGTAAAATAATACATCCAAAAACTCCAAAACAAATATTGAAAATCTCTTTGATGGTTTTTTAAACTTTATGAGAGATCAAATAACAAAAAAAAATAAAAGACAAAAAAAAATCTTGCAAACTCCAACTGTTTTTTTATTTAATTGATTTTTTTTATTACATTTTTTAAGGGGTTCTAATGCTGCTAAAATTATTGAAGATGTATTTTTGGGTGCTGAGTAATCCTTAATTACCCCATTAAATGGCCCTTTGGGGGCTAGTTTTCCCCAAATGGGCCAAAATTGTTGTTCACATCTCAAATGGGTTGCAAATGGTGTTTCACAACTCAAATAGGTTTCAAATGGCATTTTACAACTGGAATGGGTTGCAAATGGCGGTTTTAAACCTGCAGTTGCAAATTTAAAACTGCCTGTTTGGGGCTGCTCTTATCATAAGGAGTATTTTTACTTCATATGATGGGATCAGCTCAAAACAAGTTGAACTTGTTTCTTTTTTTGGTGGTTGAATTTAGGGCTAGTCCATTGAGGTTGACTTGATACAAGTCAGCCTCAATGGACTAGCCTATTTTTTGGGGTATTTGATTAATTTTGGCACTAGTCCAATGAAATAAGTTCAACTTGTGTTGGGCCAATCCCATCATAAGCAGTATTTCTACTTCTTATGATGGGATCAGCTTAAAAAAAATTGAACTTGATTTTTTAGGTGTTTTTAGTATAGGGCTACTCCATTAAGGTGGTTTTATTGTATTTCATTCAAATATCATATTGCTTCAGTAATTTATTTTATTTACAGGGGGTAGACATAAAGAATGGGGCTGATTGACCTAAAAAAGTCAATTTATTTTCAGAGATATGTTTCAAGCTAAATCAATTCTTCAAAAAAAGGCATTTAGTTACATTAATTCATTGTATTAGATGTTTTAGAATTAGGAATTTAACTATCCAACGATTGAAATATTGTAAAATATCAAATAATGATCTTTTTACAAAAAAATCTGAAAAAGCACACCATACTCAAAAAACCTGCCGGAGGGGGGAAAAAAATCTAAAATTTCTGCACCCTTTATATTTTTTCTTGTTTATGAGGGTGCTAGTGATTATCAAAAGAAGTAATTTTAATGAAAGAAACATTAACATTTAGAGTTTCTAAAGATGATTGAGACCTATTTTGATTGATGCTGATTTTTCAGTTCCTTGGCAAGATGTTTATGATAACTTGAAGATAGTTAGGATGGAAGTCAAGGAATCCACTTAGAAATTCTTATTTAAGCTCTGTGGGAATGTGATGGTAGCATCATTCAAGTCTTTTTTCTTGTTCAGATTTGAGTTTCCTTGAGATGTTTGATTTCATATTTGTCTTGGGTTGAATCTGAGTTGGGCTGGTTTCAATTGCTCTACAATTGATTTTGACCATCAAAATTCTACCCTTGTCTAAGAGATGGACCATCTTCATCTTCTGAAACAACCAATCACCCAAAGAAGACTAAAAATTAAAAAGAACCATAAATCAGAAATAAAGATGAAGATTGAAATTTAAAAAGATTAATTTACACATTTTTTTTATGAAACCATTGATTAATCCAAAATCAAAATCCAAAAACTGAGTCAGTGGCAATGTGGCAATGGGTCAGATGGAGTGGGAGCCCAAAGATGGGTTGGTCAACAGCAAGTTTGAGATTCCCTGGGCTTCATCAAAATTGTTTGAAGTATGCAATTGTGGTTTCTTTGACAAAAAGTCCCACAATGTTTGTCTACCCACTGTACAGTACATTGTTCCTTTTAAATTTAATTTAACCATTTTTATTTTTCCATTTTTTTATTTTTTTTTACACACTTTTTTGATTTTTTAGAATTTTTAATTGTTAATTTTTATTTATTCACTACTATATGCCCCCAAATTTGACGATGCACATAATTTTCCCAGTTCAGTCTCTGCTTTGCCCAGTGCAGTATTTACTTTGCCCAGTTTCAATGCAAGAGTTGCATATAAAACAACATCAATAAACAAATACAAACCCAAGGACTTTGACGCCAGGTGCGGTGTGGGAAGGTTTTCAATATTTTTATAGGAGTAGATAGGGCTATAAATGTGCATTCATGGCCCTGGAGTGGTGAAATTTTCAAAAAAAAATTTAATTTCTTTTTAATTTTAATTTTTTTTTAATTATTGTGGGAATTAAATTTTTCACACCCCCAAAAGTTGTTTTCATGCGCTTGCAACAATGCCAAAATGTCCCCAACATCCCCAATACACAAAGAAATCCTTGATTTCATGTGGTTTTCTGGGGTGTTCAAATGAAAACTACCAGGGGCTACACAGGTATCTCAAACCCCTGTATAAAAGCTCAGAATTTTGGGCCATTTCAAAGGCCCTCAAAATTGCACTCAAAAAATTGGAAAAAAATGCTTTACATCTCAAATATTTTCAAATTTTAAATTTTTTTTTTATCTATTATTTTGGAACATTTCAAGGTATAGAAAGCTTACAAATATTCTGGGCCATTTAATTATACGTTTTTTAGAATTTTAGTGCTTCATTTTCCGCCAGAAAATGGGACTTACATAAAAAAATGAGACATTCTTCTCAATTTTTCTTCCTTATTTTTCCATGGAATTTTCAAAAGTTTGATATTGCAGTCTTTCAGCGGGAGTTTGAAAGGGCCCAAAGAAAATAATTGGGGTTTTTTAGAATCAATTATTTACCTAAAAATAATTGATGCATCTACAACAGTAATGGGAAGTGTTTGTTTTGGGGTGCCTTTTGAAGCTATTTCTGATACTTTTTTGATTCTTTTTATGGAAAAACTGAGTTAATATTTTTAAAATTCATATCAAATGAAACACAAATATTTTTTTCATATTTTTTGGACTTTTTTTAGCCCCCAAGTTTCTAACCTCAAATTACCATGTTGAAGCCCCTTTTTGGGGTAGGTCCACATTTTTGGGCCCTTCTATATGAATAATCTGATATTCAATATTATTTTGAATTATTTTATGCCTCCTCCTCACCTCTTGGGGTGGTCCAATCCTCTCCTCAACCATAAAATCACCTTTCAAAATCCAGAATCCCTCCACAACACACCAAACCTTCCCCTCAAAGGTACTGGATAAAATTCCCTTGCCATGGTTCCCTGCTGGCTGATAGATACAAAAGTCCAGTGGTAAATTTATCCAATTTTATGCTGTCAGCTTATTAGCCCCTCTAATCCCCTCCAGCTTCCAATTCTCAAACACCTCCCATATCTTCAATTATTTTGGATGATTTTCAGCACATGGTTTCTTTCCACTATAATTATCAACTGTGGCTAGCTACCCAATTAGATACCCTTTGGAAGACTTTTCCTAGCTAGGAATCTCAGAAAGGGGAATATCTAATTCATAATAACTTGGAATTTTTTTTGAAGATTTTGTTTTTCCCTAAAAATCATAAAAATACAATAAATTGAGTAGTACACATTGATCTTGATTGAATTTTTGTTTGTGTTTTTGCTCAATTATTCATATTTTTTATTTATTTATTATTGAATCATTGATTTAGAGAAAAAAACACCACTTTTGTGTTTTCAATTATGAAATTTTTGGCAAACAATAAGCTAAAGAAAATTCCCAAAAAATTCTTTTGGGCCCTTTTCAATGCCCACTGAAGGACCACAAGCTCAAAATTTTGAAAATTCCGTGGAAAAATAAGGGGGAAAAAATCAAAAAGTATGTCTTATTTTTAATGTGAATCCCATTTTCTGGCGGGAAAATGAAGTGCTAAAATTATAAAAAAATTATGATTAATGGCCTGGCATATTTGGAAAATTTCTTTTTCTTCAGATTTGAAAAAATAATAAAGAAAAAAATGTAAAAATATTTTAGACTTAAAGCTTTTTTTTCAATTTTGTGAGTGCAATTTTGAAGGCCTTTAAAATGGCCATAAATTATCAACTTTTCTTTCCAGGGGTTTGAGATGCCAGTGTATCCCCTGGTTTTTTTTTTGGCCACCCCAGGAAACTGTGTGTATTTTAAACATTTGGGGACATTTTAACAAAGTTTCAACCACATAAAAATAAGTTTTGGGGGTGTCAAAAATTCAATTCCCTTTTTTTCAATTATTTTGAATTTTTCAACTTTTTTTGATGTTTTTGTTTTGTTTTTTTGTTCAATTTTTTATTTATTGATTTTATTATTTTCATTATTTGATTTTTTTTTGCTTGCAACACTTATGAAGCTGGGGTGGTGAAAAATTTCTGAACAGATTTCCATGACTCAGATGGGTTGCCAAAAGCTGTTCAAAGCTTAGATGGGCTGTGAACCATTCCCCACAAGCTTTTTTGGGTTTGGAACAGCCTTTTATGGGCCGCAAATTCAACACTGCCCACTTATTAATAGCATCTCAAATTGTCTTGGTAAACCCGCTGGTTAGCCAATTTTAACAAGCAATTTTCACCATTGTGCAAAAATAAAGGCTTGCTAGCAAGCAAGCTCCATAAGTCCAGTCCAATTTTCATGAAGTTCCATATTTTAGCAAGCTTCCTAGCTCCCCCCTTGGCATCTCTTGATTATCCTATGCACCAGTACCCTGCCATACCCTGCCACCATCCCAACTTAAATATCCCCCCCCACCAATATCCTCCTCCCACCTTCCCCCCCAGCCCCACTCCCCCAAATCCCTCCCTCCTTGATTTCCATCCCCACATTTCCCACAATCCCAATCCACCATCATCCGAATCACCCAACATGTACCCTGCAATCCTCTTCTTTTTGGACAGGGGATAGGTGGTTGAAGGCTGAAAGGTTGAAATGATGAATTTCAAAAATGAGTTTCAACAATGGGTGGCAACAATGAGTGTGGTATACAATTGTGCGGCTGGGGTCTTTAGCTAGCTGCTGCGGCCTTGTAGAGCAGACAGTTGTGAAATGTGCACATTAAATCACTTGCTAGCTGCCAATTCAACAAAATCCTTGACAAGGATCCATAAATTTATGGATCCTTGTCAAGGATCAACAAACAAAATCCTGTCAAGCCCCACTGTAACTTTTCTCCTCCCAGCCTTCCCCCTCCATAACTCCACCCCAACATACCGCCCCCCCTTTCAAATTCATCACCTCCATTGAGAACCCCCACCCATTTGAAATTTTTTTTAATTGTTTTCATTTCTTTTTTTAAAAAATCAAAATGATTTCAAAAAGATCATTTTTTCCCTGTCTTGGGGTGGTCACAACCCTTATTGAGCAGGGATTTGCAGAAGGGAAAATGGTGGGACCAGCTTGCCAACTTCTCAATGACTGTTGAGCAGGCCCAATTAATTCCAAAAAGGGTGAAAAACTGTTTTTTGACAGTTATCCACACTTGCGTGTCTCAATAACTTGTCAAATTTGTCAAGGATTTTGTGAAGACAAGGGTAGATGCTCTCACAAGGCAAGCTCTCCAACAATTTAAGATGCTCTAAAATATGTAAAAACACCATGTGCGTGTTCAAAAGGCTGTAAAAGAGCCTCTTCCCATAACAACCCCTATCTAGGGCTGGACCCCAAGGCATAACCAACCCCAAAAAAACAGTTCCAACACCCAACCTGTGGTTATACCCATTGGTTGGGTGTCATTTTTTGATGGCCCAACCCAATATCCATGGGTATTGGGTATATACCAAGGTCAAACGCCCATATGGCCTTTGGCTGTTGTCTTAATGGTATGCCCATATAATCCCCACCTCCCCTTTTCATTTTCCGCCCTTCTTTGTATCCCATTCCCCCTGTACCCAGGCATCAATTGACCACCCCCCTACTCCCCCCCCCCTTCCTTCTGGATAAATCCCTTCTTTGAATACATTATATCCTCCAGCCCCATCAATCACAAGGTATGTTAGTATCCCAATATTAGTTCTTTCATTTTTGGATGGGTTTGACTCACTGAACACTGCTTTACTTCCACATTGAAACCTAGGCACCTCATATTGATCTGGTAAACATTTCCATATGGTTGGATGGTGACGGTATGTGCTCCAATATTCCATTTTCATTATCTCTTTGGCCTCACCAATTCAAACCTATGCCCTTGTGTTAATCTATCTCCGTTTTTCACCCTCTGCGCTTTTTTCATATTTGCAGGTATCCAGTCTCCTCTCAATTGTAAATGAGACCTCCAGCCTTTTAAAGCTGGCCATTGCCAAACCAAAAACCACCAACCCTACACCTCCAAATACAACCAAAAAATGTACATCCCCTCTAAGCATCCAATTAGAATTGACTCCAATTCTGAGTCAAATGACAGCACAAAAATACTTTCTCCTCAATTTGAACCTCCTCCTTGCCCAAAAAAAGGTCCTCACTCTGAGGAACCTGTTGACTGATGATGTGGAATGATCAACCAGCTCCAAAAATACCCAAGTGATCCCAAACAGTAATATCTCAAAAATTTGGGTATGGTCATACTTTGTCAACAAAGGTAACAACTTTCAAGTCATGCGCATTGTTCTGCTTTCTAATGGGTGGTCATGTGGCAAAATCCTCCTTTGCAATAAGTACAAGAGCACAAAGTAAATGGGTGAGAAGCTCATGCAAATACACAAGCTTTTCAATCCCCAGAAGGCCTCCAGAAATTAATCTAATATTAATGGCTTCTTCAAAGGATTGGGCATGGAAAATAAAGGAAGTAATTTCCCTCTTATTCTTATTCCATTTACTAATTTTTGTTCTTTTGTATCTTCAGATGGAACTCAACCAAACCTTGTTACAAAAGATGATTGCATACTTCATTGCAGATTCCAACCTACCCTTTTCAATTGGGAAGCACCCATGGTTTATCATTCTTCTCACAATGATCAATGCCCACCCACTACCAATGATACCAAGACAAAAGGCAGTTTCCAATGAGGTGTGCATTTACATACAGCCCATTTTGAACAAATCAAGAGTTTTTCTGAAGATATTACAGCCATTCCTTTTACTTTGGATGCTTGGAATTTTCCAAACTGTTTGGCCTTTTTGAGTATAACAGCGCATGTGATTGATGAAAATTGGAAAATGAGCAAAATTGCCATTGGAATTCCAACTATATCAGGTATGTCTCTTTCAAATAAATTTAAGATGCAAGAGGGGATGATCAAAACATTTACTTCATATTATTTCCCATTTTCAAGGCTCACACACTGGTGTTAATCTAGCCAAAGTCTTCTGTGCTGCCCTCCAAAAAATGGATTTTCTCAAAAAAAATCTTGGTCATCACAGCTCACAATGCTTTGAACAATATCACAATGGCCAAGCACATTTCAGCACTCACCAATCACAATTTCAATTATGAGATGGACCGTTTAGGCTGCATGGCTCATACAATCAACCTTGCTGCAAGAGATGGCCTCAAGATTATTGGGACTGCATACAAGGTAGAGCCTGACAGTCCTCTCACTTGCTATGAAAACTCTCTCTCAATTTCCAACCTTGTTGACAAGCCAGATGGAGCAGATTTTAATCTTGGAAATGTTCTACAAAGGATACATGGAATTTCCACCTGGGTTTGGTCATCACCCTAACATCAAGAACAATTCCAAACTTGCCTGAAAATATGTGTAGATTCCAACACCAATTCAACAATCTCTGCCAATATGTTGATCCTTGATTTCAAGACCCAATGGAATTCAACTTACCTCATGTTGAAAAGGGTTCATGAACACAAGAATGCATGCAACCTTCTTTGTGAGCAATTGGACACCAACAAAGTCAAGATCAATCAATTAGAGTGGGAGAAAGTTGAGCAGATGATCAACTTCCTTGAACCAATCAATGATGCAACTATGCTGCTCTGCTCCACCCAGTACCCAACTCTGAGCTATGCCCTCCCAATATTCATTGCCCTGGTAGGTGACATGATTGAAATCAAGACCAAATATGATTTGGCTCAATTGGTTCCAGTGGCATGTGATATGATTGAAAAACTCAAAAAAAAATTATCCTTGTCTTTGGCAAAAGTTGCTCCAACATGTGCAATGATACTTGACCCCCAAATTAAGTTATCATGCTTTGTAAATCATCATGAGATGATCCTTGACACCTCAACATCAAAATTGGTCCTGCAACTGTTCTTACCATATTTAGAACAGAATCACACAAGTTCCAAACAAACCAATCATTTTTCAACTCTTCCAAAGGATCAAGCAAAAATAAAAAAAGGAAGGATTGCCAGTTGACTTGAAAGCAAGGTTTTTCAATCATCCCAAGGCAGGGGTGACATTGAATCCATGATCCTCCAGTATATCTCTGAACTTGAGGAGCCCAAAGAAGCCAATATGCTCCATTATTGCAGTTCACAGGGTTCAATGTACCCCAACCTCTCTAGAATGGCTCAAGACTTTCTTGCCATTCTGGCAACAGGTGCGCCATTGGAAAGGATCTTTTCAAAATCAAAGGCTATTATTGGGCCCCAACATGCTTCCTTAGATTCTAACTCCATTGAGAATTTATTATGTTTAAAAGAGTGATATCCCAGTTTTGGAAAGGTTTCATGGTAGTTTTCTGCTGTTTTTTTTGGTCTTATTTTTTTTGGTTATATTGTGATTTCCATTATCTTTTTTGTCATTTCTTTTCTTAATTTTTTGACTGGGACTGGTACAATTTTTTCAACTGGGACTGGTACAAATGTATTTTTCTGAATATACTGATGAATTGAAATGAAACGTAACAATAAAAACTTGGCCTCAAACCCCCCTGGTGCCAATTTGTAAAGTACCCGATACCCGGGGTCTCAAATGAGTTGGCCCGACTCCCGACCCGAGTTCTACCCAAGCCGTACCCAACAGCAATTTTAGGGCCCGATAACCGACCCGGTCGGGGCGGGCACCGGGCTTTACCCGAAAAATCCCTCTCCGGGTCCAGCCCTACCCCTCACGTCAAAAACTTACGTCGTACGACCACCTGCCCGCAAGCTGACGTAAAGGGCCCTCTCGCTCCAACTCATAAGGCCCTCCGACGTGTCATGCGGCCCCCCCTGCTCCGACTTGTAAGACCACCTCCGGCCAACCTCCAAGTCTGCCTCCAGTGGTGGGGAGAGTCCTCGTCCTGCAACATTCAAGCCCTGCGGAATGCCACAAATTTCAGTATCTCACAAAGACTCCTGATTCAAGGATCGGTATTTCGCTTGCTAAAATGGAAAGTCGTCCCGGTGTACAAAGTACTAGCACATGTGCGTAACGGGATGGCAAAAGTCCTGACGAGTTGCCTACTTTGCTACTTGGTTTGGCTAATTTGAGGAGAAAAAGGAATAAACATAAGTCGGGCTGCTGGTCAATTCTCAACTGGTCTTCTAGGAAGCTATTTTAAATCCTTAAGTTAGATTGTTGGAATCGAAGATGCGTTTCCCGATAAAAGCGTCGGTCTTCTTTAAGCTTGCAATCAATGTCACGGGAATGGGTCATCTTCCGCTCGAAAGTTCCCCGCCAATCCACTCCAAGTCAGCTATCGACTCCGACGGCGCACTAATGGAATTTTTGGAGAGCTTGGCGCCGCTCGATAGTGACTTTGCTCCCGGAAAATCCCGTTGGAGTGCATTCGACGTTGGTCAAGAAGAAGCGTACCCCTATTCTAACCGTCCGAGTCCAGGTAATATTCAACTTTGTGGCCCAGCGCCCAGTCTATGACCGGATTCCGTGCGTGGTTCAGCTGACGATCGTTATCTGGGGTTTCTCACTTGACCAAAAAAGTTGATTCTCCCCCACCCTCCAAAAAGGCACGACTAAATGAAGGCAGCATTCTCCTGTATGAAACAGTCCTAGACCCGTGGTACGTCCTTGTGGTGACTCGTCCATATGCACCTATTCCCGCCATTGAAAACGATCGTGCGCTATTTGATCGAAGGACAATCGATCAGTCAACGTTATGGATCCCCGATGATGTAGGGGGACGATTACCCGTGACGGCCGCAATTGAAAGTGGCCGGCCCCAGTATAGTACAGCTTGATCTGAACCAATAGCCTTCAAATCGGTCACAGTGCTAAACCTCTTTCATTTGTTTTGATATGGTGTTTTCGCAATAGAGTCGGTGACTGAAGCGGAGCCTAGGGTGACCGGCAGATACTCTTCCGAAAGCCAAGATAACTCACCTATGGAAGGCGTTCATAACGGCCATACCCAAGATAATATCAAAGAGAATAGTCGGGTAGAGCCAGTGAATATCTTGAAAGAAGTTATTCAACTGGGCCTGAGGACTGCACGAATACGCCTGGCACTGGTTGATCCCTATTATTGTCAATTGAAGGAGCTGATGAATACTTCATACAGCGGTAGGTTTGGCGTGACAAAAACCTTGGTTCAACAATCCAGTGACTTGCCGATAGGGACTTACAAATGCAGAACGGGACTCGGTGATAAAAACTACGTCTTAGTGAATCAAATACAGGATGAGAAAAAAGGTCCGATTAGTAATAAAAGGGCAACACAATCTCTCCTGACTTTGATTCGATGGTTTTTCTACAGTCATTCCCAACTATTAAAACACCTGAACTTCAATGCCGGAGAAGAAACCAACGCGCACGAGGAAGCTTGTTCGTGGTTTTTTTTACGACTGTTTGGACCCAGAGATGGAGCAAAAGTCTTCAAAAAAGTCATTGGCGATGATCGGACTTTAAATTTTGATTTTGACGAGGTTCAAAGCCGTATCATCAGATTCGTTGCGGAAATTCATCCGGAAAAGGAAGCACCTGAGGTCTCAATCTTTCTTCTGGCTTGTTGGTATGATGAAAAGGCGCCAGCATGGAATGAAAGATTGCATGAAGATGGGGACTTTGTTACACTGCTGAGGGGACTCTTGGCGAAAAAAGAGTACAAAAGTAAGAAAGAACCACGCGAAAATATATTCAAGACAAGTCTAAAACAAATTCGCACTCTAAAATCTACCTTTGATAACCCGGTAGATTTGAAAGCGTTGAAGTTTCCCCGAGGAATTTTAAGGCATTTCCCATCTGTATCAACCATAAATAGAACTGTAGCCCCAAGTCCGATTGATCCAGTGGTCGAACACACTAGAAAGAAGATCGAAAACCGGATCTACAGATATTTTATCCAAATTGCCGCTAAGAAAAATCATACAACCTTACATTCCATGCCGGAACTTCAAATAAGTGCAATAAAGTGGACAAGTGGAAATGGACACGTATATGTGGCGCTGAAATTTTTGGAAGGCGGGGACGCAGAAAAAATCAATGCAAAGTTGATCGTGAACAATCTGAACATGATCATTGCTGTAGCACGTTACATGCATCCAAGGGCCCTTTCAACATTTTCCTCTGAGGTTCCAGTGAAGCTGGATTGTACCTATAGCAGATTCTTAGAGTGGCTTCAAGATATATTATTCTCAAACAACTATGGAAGCATACCAATCTTCAGAACTGTGATGTACAAGGATTTCAAGACAAAAAAGCTGATCTTCTCAAAAATACAGCACTGTATCATTCAAACAATGAGGCAACCTCTCCCCAGACCACATTCTGCCATGGTAGGAGTTTTTGTGTATCATCACTGGATTATGGAGGAGTGTCCACTGATTTGGGAATACTTTTCCAAAGAAAAAAAAATTGATTCTTTGACTCAAGAGTTCTTACAAGAAATGAAATTTTTATCCAAAAATGGTTTAAGATCTAAGGGAAATAATACAATGCTGAGGGCAAAAGACCCCATGGTTGAATCAGATTGTTCAGAGGAATAAGATATCAGAGGTTTCATTATTATATTAATTAATGAGATGTGTTGAATATTTTCAATCATAATGAACTTGTGTGAATTTCAAATTATTCAATAAAATTTGATTTGTGGTAGAAGAAGAAACTCAATGGAGCAATGCAAACAATATAAAATGCAAGGAAAAATGTGAGACCAAATGCAGCAGGAATGGAAAGGGTGATTGATGTGAAAAAGAGTTGGGGGAATAAGTAGGACAAAGTTGATGATGACATATATTTGGGAGGAAAGGCCATGTGCAAGTTTAATTTTTATAGAGGTGATTGGAAAGTGATCAATTGGAATAGGCTCAGAATTCATGCCAGAAAAAGCAAATGAAAAACATACATTCAATCATTGCAAGGAAATAAAACTATACTCTTTAGAAATGATATTTTTTGGATTGAAAAGCACTGTAAGCTTGGTTGCAATTTTCTATTAGCACCAAGATGGCTTCCAAAGTAAATTTTTTTAAATTCAACTTTCAATATATAAATATAAATGATTTCTTGGAAATGAAGGAATGATGAGAAATTTCAAGAGAATTATTACAATTACCATGTATAAATCAGAAATCTCAATGGTGATAAATTCACCAATTTCCAAGTGAACAAACAGCAAAATTAGAAAAGGCTAAAACAAATAAAGAATATTTATTCAAGATGGAATTTTGTTTCATGAATTTTGCTGGTGTGCTCAAGATTTCTGCACAAATGCAAAACCTGCTTGCTCCTGGTCTGATCTAAAAGAGATTTCTTTTAATTCCACTGATTATTTCCCTGCTGATAATCCACTAGATTCTTGAGCTCCACAATTGAATTTTCCTTGAAAAATATTATTGTTGAAAACTTTCAAAAGGTTGACATTCTGCTTGAATTATTCAGGAACTCTTTTGCAAACCCTTGCATTCAATAAATTGATCAATCAAAAGCTATTAGAACCTTTCAAATTGGCATAATTCAGCAGAAAAGAATTAATAATGAAAAGTTTTGATTTTTCCTTCAGAATTTCCATATATTAGGTGTCAGCTTGCTACTATTTACAGAGCAACCTGTCAAAAGTATCAAAAACACCAAAATAAAACAGAAATAAAAAAAACTACTAGGGAGTAGAAAACCCCAAATTTTTGATACAGATTTGGATTTCCCACCCAAAATTAGGCAGGGTCACTCACTGACCCCACTCATGAATTCCTACTCCTTAATATTTTAAAATGATTTTAATAGAATTGGCCAAAAACTCACAACACCACTACAATGACTTTTTGGCCATTCTAATATTTCATGTACCTTGTCACATATAGGTTTCACACCCAAAATTCAGTTGAAATTTAGGTGCTGTGTATATTTCAGGAGTTACGTGCATAAATGTGTTTTGCCACAATTCCTGCATGAAGCTATGGTACCTATGTACCTGCTGTGAACAAAAGAGGTGAATAGCACTAAACTTGTCCTCAAGATTTGGAAGTTTTTGGTCCCTTGCCTCTGTAAGGAGTTGAGCTCACCGTTCAGCCAGCAACCTGAGAGAAAGATAATAAAAAATAGAGAGAAAAAGTGTCTTCCTTCCTTCCAAGCGTTCAGGAGCTGGTCTCCATTATTCAATGATTATCTATCTAAAAATTGGAGCTGAGGGTGAGGTATAAGGACCTACCCCTCAACCCTAACATTGGTGTACAAACAACTGAGAAAAATCCTAAGCCCCCACCCTCTCCAACCCTAGCCCTCCGCCTGCCATTACGTCCATCCGGTTTTGTCCTTCTCATGGCACGGTTTTGACTGCGCCAAGCTTGGAGCCCCCTGCGCCTTTTTTCATCCACTGACACACCTTCCTTTGGTTTTACTCCCTGGGTAGCCCCATGCAAACTTCCTGCTCCTGCTTTCCCCAAAATAGCAATATCTGAAAACTCAAGGGGATTTGCTTTGTTTCTTGGTCTGTTTGCCTGGAGAAGATGGAAGCTTTTCTGAAGCAAATTCTGAGCCAACCACACACTGGATTTGGAGCCTGCAGCAGCTGTTGCTGAGCCTGCCGCACACCCACTTCTGAGCCTGCTTTGCACCTGAATTTGAGCATGGAGACTGCAACAAAGTTCCCAATCCCAAGGCTATATAATGCAAGCACATCCCTCCCCAGCTTGAGTTCTGTCACCAGAATTATTTCACTCAACCATCACACCATACCTCCCCACACCCCCAGCACACCTTTACTTTCTCACACATCCATCCATTTCCATTGCCCCTCTATATCAAGTGACCAATTTGCCATGGCAACTCCCTCCAGCTACTGCCTTTTGCATTGTTTTTCTGCACTCTGCTCCCTGCTCATGGCACTTGCAGCCCTGCCACACCCGCAATTGACTTTGCTTTCTCCACAAGGTTATGCCTTGCAACCAGCCCCATCCTCACTCCCAAACTTTCCTGCCTAAGGGAGCCTTCCATGACATGTTTTGGGTATCAAGCAATGATTCAATCCCCAAGGAATTGTGGACCCCTTCTGGATCTCCCTCTTCCAGCCAGCCTTGCAATCCACCCCACCTCCATCCAACAAGAGACGCAAACCGGCCTCACCACTCTGCAGGGCTGAGCCACTGCGCAAGGAAGACTTTGCAACCATCAAGGAATGGTGTGTGGCACTTTGGCACTGCCTGGATCACATCTTTGTGAATCAAGATGCAACAGACCCTTGCATCAAGGAAATCTTTGGAAGAAATACTTCCCCTAATCCTCCTCCTACAACTCATCCAACTCCTGGGCCTTTTCCAGTCCTGGATCCTGCCCCCCCCCCATTGTTGTCTCCCACCCCAAGGTCATTTCCAAAACCGGAGGACCATGCCCCCACTCCACTGGCAAAGACTCAAGGCCCCCTGTCACCCAAGCCTGTGATTACCTCTTCATTTCCAATTCTCAAACCCACTCCCCAAAGGGCTTCACCAGAGATCCCCAAAATCCAGTCCAGACTGGCTCTCTGGGCAGCGCGCTTTGAAGACTTTACTGACTGGTTGACCATGTTACTGCTGGACTTCCTCTTGGTCCCGCGCGTGCACAGAACCACATACCAGAGCAAACTAATGGCAACTTTACCAAACTTGTTTGAGGCAACACAGGAAGAAATGGTGGAGGTCATGGAGACCATCTAGGGTTCTTGCCCCCCTTTACTTTCCATTGCTTCTCTCCTGTACCACGCCTTCCTGTATTCCAAAATAAATAGAATTTTGCTTTCACCCAGTTTTGTATGAGAGGATCCTTGTGAGAGGGGCAACTGAACTGAGTGAGAAGCTGAGAGAATGATAGATCCAAATCCTGATCCAAAGTAACACCACTGAGATGCCCAAGGTTGCCATCTGCACCTCTGTGAGTTCTGTTTCTGAGAAATTTACCTGCATCCTTTTCATCCTGAGTTCTCAGAGAGGTACCTTGACATCCCCAGAAGAATTGCAACACAGCTCCCCTTAACACTTCTGCAAAAAAAAACAAAAACCAGACTGCTAGTGTGCACATGAAACAAGAGAGTGAGAGGAAACATAAGGAGATGGAAGTCCTGGGGTGTCAAGTTTTTCCAGATGTTTAGAATGGCTAGAACACCCCCTCACCAAGTCAGGCTTAACCCCATCCAGCAATAGACTAGCCATCCCATGCCAAACTTTCCTATGTAAACATGAAAGAAGAGATTAAACTATAAAAAGGAAAGTTTTTTCTTTTAGCATTGCTTGCCTTCTTCCTTGCCTGCCACTTGATCTTTGTCCTATTTCCTCCCATCAGGGCTTGTCCTTGTGTTTATGGACCTGGCATTTTTCTGTACCTGTTTTCTTGCAACAATCCATAACCCAAAACCAGAAAAAAACAAAGGAACCAATACAATAAGAAAAATAAGGAGTAAACAAATTCTGGGGTGTCTAGTTTTTCCGGCTGTTTAGAATTTCTGGAGCACCCCCTCACCAAATCAGGCTTTCCCACCCAGCACTAGCTTCCCCTCCCCCAGCTTGGAAGCTGTCCCCAGCGGCTTTTAAGCTCCTAATTGGCCAGAGGAGCACTTTGCACACTTGCTTGTCAAAATACAAAGAAGCTGCATCTTCCCCGCCAGGATGTCCTGAATCTGCGCCTTCATCATTGGTATTGTTGTCTGATCATGCCTTTTTGTAAAACAAGGTGGATCCCCTTGCAAAGAAATGCATAACATACAAAGCTTCTGCCCTGCGCTTGATAAGGGACCTGTCCAATTCCTTGAGCTGATAAATAATGCCTTTGAATTTTGAAACCACACAGAACAGCCTGTTCCATTGGTTGGAGAAAAGCTTCCCCCACTGAGACTCCAGACTCTGGTTGTACAGCAAGACAAAATCAATCTTTGGCAGCAGCTCCCAAAGCCAATTGGAACAGAACTTGTCCCAGTAGCAGAAAAACTTTTGGTGGGTTGCCTTCAACCTCTCCAAAGCTTTCAGAAGCATCTTGTAGCACCTTAAAAGTTTCTTGGCCCATGCTTCCACAAGATACCCCAAAGTCTTGAATTTCCACCAATAAACACTCAAGACAGTCTCCAGATCAATTTCCACTGGGAGGATGGGATGCTGTCTGTGGAGAAGTTTGTATGGTGATTAGACTGTTAACCACTTTACCAAGATCCAATCTGGAAAGAGAACCAATAGAAGTGTATCCTGCCACTGCTTGCTATCTTCCCTGCACATGTTCAACATGGAATCCTTAATTGGCTGATGGCCACACTCAATCATTCTGGTGCCTTCTGGATAGTAATCTGTTACCTGCCCAAACTTTGCTTTACAAATCTGAACCAAAGCAATTAGGCAACCCTGGGACCCCACAAACTAATCTTCCTCCAAAACCTGTGCCACTATTTTGGCCAAAAGCATCATTAGAGGGTGTTTCCCAACCCATCCAGACAGATTTTCCCATGCAACAAGAAGATAAAAAAATTTCTCCTCCTTGATGTGGAACGCGTGAAGAGAAAACCATCCAAACAGTACATTTTTTGCAGTAGGATTACCAACCTCCCTGGGAGACCTCAAGCTCCGCTGTTGAAAAGCCTCACAGGATTGCATCCAATAACCCACTGCGCATACAACCCCAGGCCACCAGAACCTTGCTTTTACTCACCTCTGCATCTCAATCTCACCCCAATGCCCTAGATTGTCATGGAGAAATCTAAATATCATGTCCTGATCTCTTCTTGACATAGCAACCACAAGAGGCACTGGAGCTCCCTTTTGTCACAAATGAACCTCCTGCAGGTAAAATTTTGCCACCAAATTCTTTTCCCATTGCACAACCAGGCTTGCAGTGCTTTCCAGAAACCAGAGATCCTGCAGATAGGCGCAAAGAACCACATACCTCCAAGAATGCCAGAGCAGGAGCCAAACCTCTGCCTTTAAAACCCCTACCCAAATTACTGGGGCTTTGAGGTTGAGAGGCTTGGGGCCCTCAAACAGATCCTCCTAAGAGTACTGCAACAACACATTGTGAATTTTGAATGCCTTTCCTGGAACATGCACAATAACAAAAGAGAATAGTTGAGGAATGCTACCCACCTGGTCATGGGAGTGGATGGCAGCACCTCCAAGTTCATCATCTGCGCAAAGGCCTCTTCCTTTTCCAGAAATTCAAAGTGAGCCCCCCACAGGAGATGTTGGAGCCTCTGAAAAATGTTGGTAACCCCGCATTATTCCAAATTTGACTGCAAATAATGGCTCTCTGTCATGGTAAAAGTAAAACACTCTTAGAGAACTGGCAAAACCTTCACATCCTCCTCCTGTTTCATAACACGCCCTGCGCCATACTCACTCAATTCAACCGCCAACTTTATCCCCCCAGAATTTTATTCAAGGTCTTAGATCACAATGTTGCGCCCCACAATCTCCTTGAGTTTCTGGAATGTGCCTTTGCAACCAGAAGTCTGTTAAAATATGTATGCACTCCTGTGTGCTAATTATAGGTTTAGTCCAAATAAGATGCAGGTATGGGCCTCTGTGGCCATTTTACAATCACACAGACCATACAGGCCTGCGTGTATTTCATGTATTTGGAGAAACTGGCTCCAAAACACAGGAAATAAGCCTATCAGAACACGGGCCTTAATGGGCCCAGTGGTTTATATGGGCATAGACAGCCAGATGGGCTTTTATTGGAATTATTGGGCCCAATGTTCATTTTTGATATGCTTTGCCAGCCGGGATAGCCCGCCAAAGTTGTCATTTTGTGGGTTTGGGCTGGGAAGGTCCATTGGGGCCATTGCCCATGTTGTGGCCCACTTTGGGCCGCTGTTTCTCACTCATGGCCTGTTGAGGGGCCTGAAAGCCCACGCAGGGCCATTTTAGGGGGGTAGTGGACTCCAAATGGAGTCCCCCTACCCCAGTCCTGGTAGCCAACCCCGCACTGGGCTGTCAACCAAGGCTGCCACTCTTGACCATGATTGGTGGTTGGAGCCATGGGAGCTGGGGTCAACGGCCCCAGCTCCCTCCCCTCCCCTTGCTTGCCATTGAAAAGGGAAGGGGGGATGGCTGGCGGGTTCAAACCAGCCAGCTACCAGTCCCAAGGGGCAACTGGTCATGGTGGGGGGGACCTCATCACCCTTTCACCTGTTGGTGGTCAAAGGAACAAAGCGTCAGGGGGGATCTGGCCACCCTCCCACCAGCAAGCGGCATGCTCCCCCCCCCCCCCTGTCAACAAGGGGGAGGCACCAAGGGCTGGGGGGACCTGATCAACCCCCAGCCTATCTTTTTTGATGGTATGCCTGGGGCCAATTGCATCCCAGGCAACCAGCGGGGGGTTTGACCACCCCTGCTGGTCACCTAGGTAGGAAAGAGAGGGGGGGGCGGCATGTCAGCCAGTTACACCCCCCCCCCTGTGAGGTTGAGACTGGACCCAGATGGGTTCTGGGTCCCACCTGGTCCATTTTAGGGGCCAGGGGCTGGTTGCATGAGGAAACCAGCCCAGTAAGTGAGGTCACAGACCTAGCAGGAGTGGTTGTGAGGGACAACCAGCCCAGGGATTGAAGAGCCCAAGGGCTGGTTCAGCCCCATGAGGGTGGAAACACCAAATTCAACTGGAACAGGCCAGTTGGAAGGGTCCAGGGACAAATTTCATTTTGGCTGATGTAACCCAAACAAAGTAACAAGGCCTGTAGAGCCTGTAGAGCCCCTTTGGGGAAAAAATATTTCCTTTTCACCTGTTGTATTGTGTGCCCAAAAGAGGCCAATCTGTTTTACTCAAGAAGCCCTTCTCCCTGCTGTTTTCCACCCCATCCATTTGAATTCATCCAAAAAATTATCTGACCAATTTCCTTGTTGTGGGAGCCCATTAGCATTTATAGAAACAAGTTTTCCAGAATTTCTTTTGCTTTAATCACTGCTCCTCCTTCCAGTAAGCTAATTGCTGGCCATAATTTTCACAAATTCCAGTCCCATTGTGCCCCATTTTGTGTCAGCATCTGGAGCAGACTAACCTACTCTGAAAATATTTCAATGCTCATACAAACATAGATACACAAAACCAATAACTGGAGGATGTGCAACAGCATTTTCAGGGTCAGCGATTCAAGAAACTTTTTACTCTTTTTCTTGGAAATCTGCCTGCTTTCAAAAGCCACCACGTGCCCCAGGACCTCCAGCCCAGGAATGCAAACTGCAAGCTTCATCTCCAACAACGTAAGCCCTGCTTATTTGATGAGGAGAAAGATCAGCTCCAGCATTTGTGCATACTCCCAGACAAATTAATGGATTTTAGGGGCCTTGGCCAAGTTTGCGCCCTTGTAATCCATTTTTGAATCCTTGATTCCCGCATTGTCAATGAAAATATTGACCCCTTCTGGAAGACTGTCCCTCAAGATCCAAGTCATCTGAGTGTCAGGCTCTAACCTTAAGGGTTATTTTCTTCCCCACTGCAACATATCCTTTTCCTCAGTACCATATACCCAGTCCATAATTGTCACACAAAAAAAGAACAACAAGAATGGTGCCTTCTGCTTACTACCTCTGTCTTGCGTAAAAAACTTCCAATCTTGGCAACTCAGTATCTACTTGCAAATCTTGCAGTTAACTCTAAATATGGGTTGAAAATCCATTCAAAATTTGCCATTCTACCCCGGATATCATCAATCCTTGTACTTCCATCCTTGGTTAGATAGCAACACTAGTTTGCACTCATGCCTAGAAAGCGGCATCAACTGTATAGTTTGAAAATGGAATAGTCCCTTACCCTGGATAAACTACATCTTCATATTTGCATTTTCTTCTCATGCCATTCCTTCCTGTCCCATCCATCAAATCATTGTACAATCAGATTCTATTGTCTTGCACCTACAATACAACAGCAGAAACAACTGTACTTTTATTTCATTTACCATTCTGTCCCTGTCCTTCATTGCCTTACAGCTCTTTAGCTGTAGTTGGTCATCCATTGGGTTGTATGTATTCATCTTTGGATTACCTTATAAAGGTTGTTTTGCCTACCTGAAGATTTTCTCCTCAGTTAGTTAATTTCATATGTTCTTGCATTTTCTAAATCCAGTTTTAAAATTGTGCTTGGCTTTAGTTGCTTTCCATTGGAACACTTCCTTCCTCTTGCTGTTTGTTGAGCCATCAAATCATCAAGTTTGAACTTTGCAGTTAGCCTTGCTATCTTGCATTGTCCCTTGCACTCAGCTTCTCCCTTTGCTCTAACAATCATCTACAATTTCCCTATAGTAGATTGGGTGGTTGTGTGAAAGTAAATTAACTAAATCAACTCCTCTATTGTAGCTTGCCAACCTATAATAGATTCTTCTTTTAAGATTTCACGTACTTGCTCAACTGGGAATGCTTCCCTCACCCCTTACAATGACAATATTTGTTGGGTATGCAGATCCAGCATTTCACAGGCCCACAAATGTTTAGATTTGGTTCCTTCTTCCAAATATGCTTTGGTTGAGACTCTTGATGATCCCCTGGCTCCTCAAAGGGAAGCTCCGGTGGATCCTCTTGAAGAAATCAAAGGTTCCAAACATTCCTCCAATGAAACCTGGAATTGTGGTAGCTCAAGGGCTTGCACTAGTGCTCCCAAGACCAAAGCCTCAACCTTTCCCTCAAAGTTAATGCAGGCTTGCAATCAAAATGCCTCACAATCTGGTTCAAGTTGTCAGCCTCCTGGATGCCAAGACCCTTGCTATCCTTTATCTACCAGAGGTGATAGAATAAATAACACATAATTTATTTAATAAATGCAGCAAAAATCCGTAAAATATTTGGATAAAGCTTATTGCAAGGTGAATTGGTTTGGTTATGGTTTATTGTTATCAATCAATATAGATAAATTGATTATTAAATATTTTTATAGAGGGGCCACAATTATATTGGGGATCTTTAACACCTCTCTTCAGGGATTTCAGTATGAAAACACAAAGTCCTGGTTACTTTGGGCCCTTTAGTTTAAAGGATATTTTTCCCAAAAATTTCCAGGAAATCTTTTCCAGGGATTTCTGTATCAAAACACGCATTCCTGGTTACTTTGGGCCCTTTAGTTTAAAGGATATTTTTCCCAAAGATAATATGTATATAAAATACACGGTGGAGTCGCAGGGCTTTGTAACCAAGCTGCCACAACAGAGAAAGGATAATAAAACTCACTGGTATATTATTAAATCCTTTGGGTATCTTTTTGTGATGTGCACTGATGGTTTAAACCTGTATACTGGGGTTTTTAAGGTTGTTCATCAGGTTAAATTGATAAAAAGAGGTTGAGGACGGATTTTATTAATCAGACTAAGCCATAAATCACTTACTTATCTCTTATAGGTATTTGATTACCTTTGCACAGTGTCTGGATATAAATATAACTGGGTCTCTGGGTATCAACATCCTCTAAAGAGCTCTTTATTTATAGCTTTTGGAGTCCCAATATTGTCCTTCTGAGAGGTACAGGGGCTCAAAGGGACACACACTGAGGCTAGCAGGGTAGCCAGTGGTAGCCTTTCACGTGTTCTTGGTGCTGTAACACGGGTAGCATCTAATTCCACAGGGTATGGGAATTATTCTACTTTATAATTGATGTTTGGACGTGTGAATAACACTAATCTGTCCTTCCCTTCTTATTTATTATTTAATTAATTATCCTTAGTGAATGTTCCCAGCAAGTTAGTAATTATTTTAATAAAAATTACTACCGATATTCTGATGTCAGGTGAGTTCTCATTATGTATTAAATAATTGGAGTACCACCAAGCAGTTTGTTTTAATTTCTCCAAGGTTCTTTCAGCAGATAGATGCCCTGATGAATAGTTTTCATGGCATTTGTGTAGTATGTGTTGTATATGTTCTTTGTTTATTAGTACTAATACAATGGAATTTTGGTGTCTGTAGTGAAGGAGACCATCCCAAAAGGTAAACCTTCCTGCTTTATAGGGTTTAAGTAATGAAGCAAGTAAACTATTTATCAGAGCTGCTTCTTGGGATTCACATTCCATAATGGTAATCAGCAGCTTGATTTCAGGGGAGTAGTTGTCCCTTACTAGATTGAAGAAAGCAGTATCTAATTCACATAAGTGGATCCTTATGATTGGAGCATTTAATGCAAAAAGATTGATGTTCAAGATAGGAAAGATATCTTGATCCTCAGGGTCATATGCTGGATTACTAGAGTCATTAGGGAAAGCATTCCTACTCAGACTATCAGCATTCTGATGTTTAGCTCCAGCTTTATGCACTATAGTCATCTGACCTCTATACTGTTGTATAGCAATTTGCCACCTGAGCATATTTCTTCTGGGGGTTTTCATGTTCATGAGAGCTCTTACAGCATTAAAGTCTGTGATAACTTGGAAAGTGGTGCCTTCTAAGTAATAGTGTAGCTTTTCTAAAGCCCATACTAGAGCCAAGCATTCCAACTGACTGGCTCCATATCTCTTTTCTGTATCTTTGATCTGTCTAGATATGAAGAGTACTGGTTTCTCCACTGGTTTTTCTTCTTCTATTCTTTCTTGATGTAGAGCAGCTCCTAACCCTTCCATACAGGCGTCAATACAAAGTTTAAAGTTCTTGGAGTAATCTGGTTGAATGAGTAAAGGAGTAGAGGTCATAGCTATTTTTAGTTCCTCATAGTTTTTCAATCTCTCATTTGTCATTTCAAATAGAGTGTGGTTGTTGCATATTTCATACAGACTTTTAGTTAGAATAGCAAACTTTGGTATGTATTTTCTGTATTAACTGCAAAAAATAATGAAAGAAAGTAACTCTGTTTTATTTTGAGGCATGGTTCAGTTCATGACAGCAGCAATCTTATTTTGATCAGCAGCTAGAGTTAGACCAGAGACTATATGCCCTGGGGCTTTCAATTCTCCATATCCAAAGTTGCATTTCTTCATGGATACTTTTAATCCTGCTTTGGAGATAGTTTGGAGTACTAATCTTATTTGGTTGATATGAGTATCCCACTCATCAGAATATATGATAACATCATCTATATATACCATCATTCATCCTTGTCTGATGTATGTACCTAGAACTGTAGCCATAGTTCTTTGGAAGTGTGATGGGGCATTCTTTATGCTAAAGGGAATGCTAAGATATTCATATATTCCCAAATGAAATATTATTCTCAGAAACTTTCTGCTTTCCGGGCTTATAGGTATCTGGTGGAAACCTTTAAGCATATCCATAGTAGTGATATATTTGGCCTTGGACAAGCTATGTAGAGCATGATCATTCCGGGGTAAAGGATAATAATCTGCCTGAGTATAATTATTGAGCATTCTGAAGTCTCCTACCATTCTTGACTTGTCATTATGCCAATCTATGATTACAGGTGTGGTCACATCTACCTGCTCATTGTGCCCTACTTTACTTAATACTTGTAAGTCTATCAGTTCTTGGATATGTTCCTCAAGAGCTATTCTAGACTTAGGACTAGAGGGACAAGCTGATCTTCTTAAGTTTGGAGGATAAGGAGGCTTAATAGTCAATTTTAATACCATTTCATGTCCTTTGATATAACCGATGGGATGATCTTTAGTACAAAAAGCATTTTGGTTCCCAAAGCAGACTGTCAATATCTCTTTCTTCTGTTCCTCAGAAAGTTTCATTTTTAGAGCTGCTTGAGAGAAGTATTCTTGATTAAAGTCTTCTAAATGCTTTTGATAAGTGGAAGAGGGGAAGTTAGATTGGATGGTGCATATCTTAAATTTTTTTTCCCAATTACCACCCACTGTAAAGTATCTCCCTTTACTCTGGAACACATCTATACCATATAGACATAAAGCATCATTACCTATTATCAGGTAGTCACATAATGCGTTGAGAAATACCACAAATTCCACTTGTATTCTCAAAGATCCTTTAGTATGGGGTGATATTATGTGAGCAGTCCATACTCCAATAGCATTAATGGTAGAGTTGCAAGAGCTAAACTTGGCTTTTGGGATGGGAAAAAGGTGTTCTTTCCAATTGGGATCCCATTTGTTTAAGAATTCAGTATAGAAACATGAGAAGAAAGCTCCACTATCCATTAATAACCTTATAGGTATGTCTCTATACAATCCTGTTGCATAGAAAGTTTGACCAGTAGTATAACTCTTACCACTCATAGGTTTAACTTTTAATGGTTTAACATCTGTGATATGTCTAGGAATTATGGTAGAATCCCATTTTTGGGGCAAACTAGACTCCCCATGGATGTTATTGATTTCTATAGAAGTGCCTATATCGTTTTCTATAACATTAACAGGGTTGTTCAGGATCAATTCACATTCAGAAAGAGATCCTTCAGTATCAGATATATCTTCATAGTTCTGATTCCCTTCAACCTCCTGCTCTCCTTCCAAGACTGCTATCTTTCTTTTTGGTAATGGGCAGTCTTGTCTCATATTCCCTGTCTTGTTACATTCCAAAAAGTTCCAGGCTTTCTCTCTTTGTCCCTATTCTCATTAGGTTTCTTATTATCAGAGGTATTTATCAGAGGGGGTTGTTCTCTGGTTTTGTTAATGTTGAAGTTCTCTTTAGGTCTAGAAGGAACCTTCTTGTCTAACCCATTCATGTCTATGACTTCTTCTAACACATTGATTAGAGTTGGAAAGTCAGCATCCATAATCATCCTGCATCTTACACTATGGTTAATATTTCCAGCACACAAGTTGAGGAGTCTTACATTCACTTCCTCTTTATGAGCATCTGGATAGAATAAATCTAGTCTTCTCTTCTGTCCCAATCACCATTTGTGAGGCTTATCGTTGGAGGGATCAAATGAGGAATTTTCAAAATTTTTCATCATTTTTCTTTTCCACATTCTAGAACCAAATTGTTCTTTAATTAGAAGTTTCCAAGAATTCCATGGTAATGATCCCACTTCTTCTCTTTTAGTGATAAACAAGTCTAAAGCTACTCCTTAAAATAGTCTGGGCAACCTTGCTACAGCTATAGCTTCTGGTAAGTCATAAGAGTTAATGGTATAGTCAATAAATTTAATGAAATTTATATGATTGTATTCTCCTTCACTGGAGAACTTAGGCCATTCAGAAATAGGGGGTAAATGTTTGAGGGCTTGTTCCATTTAAAAGGTAGGACTAGGCCTGAAGGTGTCACTCCTATTCATTCCTAGTAAGGGTGGTGCATAAGGATTAGTTGTTTGTCTGGGAGGTTTTGGTTCCTCTGTGGTACTCCCCAAGGGGTTGGTCAGATGGAAGTTTAAGTCTCTAAGATCATTCTTGATCAGATTAAGTTTCAGGTCCACTTTATTATTAAGCAGATCTAATTTCTCACTAAGGGGCAGAATGGAGTTGTTAGTGGTAGTTACCAATTCCTCTCTTAAAGGTTGAAAAGACATAATAAAATCTTCTTGGATACCTGATAACATATTCTCAACTGTTTGAGTCTGTCTGATTTTACCTTGATTAATTGTCTTCAATAATTGTTCTGTATGTTCTTTAATATCTTCCATTCCTACAGTTTTTGTTTGGTCATGAATTGATTTGGCTACTACTGAGGTTAATTTATCCATCTGGGTATAAACACCATCCAAATTTCCACAAACAATCTTGAAATTATGGTGCATATCATTAGAAAAGGAAGTAATAAAATCAGAGGTGGGTTTAGACAAGTTAATGGGTTCAGAATTAGACGCTAATTGTTGTAAACCTTTTTCCACTTTTGAGCTAAGGATATTATCTGATCCCAATCCTTCTTTCCCTTTGGCTTTGGATGGGAAGAAGATCCCTTCTTTCCTGATCCTTTGCCTTTCAGTTGGACTAATTGATCCCAAGGATTCCACTTTTCTACGTAGGATTCTATCTCTTTCCTTTGGAATCATTTTATGAAGAGCTATCTGGGTAGCTTTTTCCTTGGAGATTATCTTTTTCATAGATACCATTTCCTCTTTGGCTTGGGCTTCTTTGAACTCTTCCCAATATTTTACGTGCTCTCTGACTAAGTCTTTGATCCTGGCTTCCTTGGCCAGATTCTGCTGGGGTGGCTGCAGGGAATTTTCTTGTAATGGAGGAGGGCTTGATTCTACTACCTTCTCTGGCTCTAGGTTGGGGGAGGGCAGAAGTACTTGGGGCTGTTCCTTGTCCATAAACATTTGATTCACGGGTTCCAGTCCCCTCATGGTTATCATTATTGGTGGTCTCACGGTTACTGGGGGCTCCTGGCAACAATCCATAGGAGGAATTCTCCCTGAGGCCCTTGTGTTATGTCTATTCATATTGAATAAAAAGTTTTTAAGTATTTTTCTACAGAAAAAAATACGTAAAAATAAGTTTTATTTACAACTCACTTAAGTTGATATTCAAAGGTACCAGGACTTTATTAGGATTAAATTGGTCGTTAATAGGTAATCCTACAGGGTCTTGGTGTGTCCTAATTAAGTCTTCACCCATGCAATAAATATTTTCAGGGCGTCCAGAGATATCTGGGACTTCTTGATCCAATAAATCAGTTTCAGTGGTAGTGGTTCCTTCTATAGGAGGGTTCACTGATGGTAAAAGGTTTTTTTATTGGTCAATAAAATATATTAATATTATTTTAATAAAAATAATATGGTAATACAAGTTTCTTACTTTTATATTTTAAAAAGTAATTCATGTGGTATTTCTTCCAAGGTTTATGTTTTCTTAATAGGGCCTGGAAGTTGATACGCCTCTCAAAATCTTCTTTTCCAAGGATTTTATCTAAGTGTTTACGTGCAGAAGAGATATTAAGTTGCTCAGCTGGAGTTAAAGCTTCCCAACCAGTAGGTTTATAAATTTTAATATATTCTTCTTTTTTATCTTTAAAAGATTTAAATAATAGATTATTCATTCTGCATTGGTTTTTAAATCCACTGCAAAAGAATTTAATGATGAATCACGGTTAAAAAGTCAGATAAATTTATCTTTGATTTAATTTTACATGAAATTTCTGGTCCAAGGTATTAAATCTAATAAAATAAAATATTTCCCTGCCAGACCCCCAATTGTCAGCATCCTGGATGCCAAGACCCTTGCTATTCTTTAGCTACCAGAGGTGATAGAATAAATAATAAATATATTATTTAATAAATGCAGAAAAAATTGGTAAAATATTTGGATAAAGCTTATTGCAAGGTTAATTAGTTTGGTTGTGGTTTATTGTTATAAATCAATATAGATAAATTGATTATTAAATATTTTTATAGAGGGGTCACAATTATATTGGGAATCTTTAACACCTCTCTTCAGGGAATGCAGTATGAAAACACATAGTCCTGGTTACTTTGGGCCCTTTAGTTTAAAGGGTATTTTGCCCAAAATAATATGTATATAAAATACACGGTGGAGTGGCAGGCCTTTGTAACCAAGCTGCTACAACAGAGAAAGGATAATAAAACTCACTGGTATATTATTAAATCCTTTGGGTATCTGTTTGGGATGTGCACTTATGGGTTAAAACTGTATACTGGGGTTTATAAGGTTGTTCAGCAGTTTAAAATAAAAAAAGGTTGAGGAAGGATATTATTAATCAGACTAAGCCATAAATCACTTACTTATCTCTTATAAGTATTTGATTATCTTTGCACGGTGTCTGGATATAAATAGAACTGGTTCTCTGGGTATCAACATCCTCTAAAGAGCTCTTTATTTATAGCTTTTGGAGTCCCAATATTGTCCTTCTGAGGGGTACAGGGGCTCAAAGGGAGGTACACTGAGGCTAGCAGGGTAACCAGTGGTAGCCTTTCACGTGTTCTTGGTTCTGTAACACTGGTAGCATCCAATTGTACAGGGTATGTGAATTATTCTACCTTATAATTGATTTTTGGACGTGTGAATAACACTAATCTGTCCTTCTTATTTATTATTCAATTAATGATCCTTAGTGAATGTTCCCAGGAAGTTAATAATTATTTTAATAGAAATTCCTATGGATATTCTGATGTCAGGTTATTTCTGTTGTAAAAACTATGTCCTCAAGCTCCCACTTGAGACTGAAACCTGCCATTCTGGCATCCTGGTACAGGTGCTTCATTCCTGGCTCAACTCCAGCAGACCCCCACGCACGCTTCTCTCTTCCTCTCAGCCAACCAACTGTGACCCCGATGAAGCCAACAGAATACTTATGATCATTCTCCACATCTCCTTCCCTCCCATTCCCTCTTTTTTATCTCTCACACTCACACCTACAAAGCACTCCTCAACAAATCAATAAATTCTGGAAGCGTCTCAAGCGGGTAAAGATTGATTCAAAGCATCTTGAGTAATCCATGTCCATGCACTGATTAAGCCCAATCCACAGATCCTCCACCACAACTCAGAAGACTTCAAGAAAACTTCCTTTCATCTGAAGACTGTACTTCCTAAATGTCTGCACATTTCACCAGGCCATGAAGACACTTGGCACGTGCTGATTCAACAACCATTCAGAATTGCTCCTGTTGGTCTGATCTTTTATCTTAATCTTATGTCATAAATTGTTGTTGTTTATTTCATTTCTACATTCTTTTTGTTGAAATCAATCCAGAGGTCCCAGTTTCCAACAATCTTCTCCTCACGGTTAAAAGCCAAAGGGACTCATTGAGATGACTGATTATCATTCAACACCAGGACCTGGGGGAAACAGCACAATGCAAACAATCATGCTCAAGACACTTGTAGAATAAAATCCTCTCCTAAATGAGGACAACTACTCAATATGGAAGTTCAAAATGGAAAGTTTATTTGATCTACAAGGCATCCTCCACATAATGGAAAGCAAGAGCAACAATGTTCAGCTAGATCCCTCAATCAACAAGGAAATGGCCCCCTTTCTATTAGCCAAGTTAGAACCAGCCACACATACCAACATCATTAATGCCGGAAATGTACGCAACGCCAAAGAAATCTGGATTGCAACTAAGAGTTATTTTTCCTCATTCCAATCAGTAAATCAAGCAAGAATCTTTAACTCCTTTCTTTATCTTACCTTCAGTGAAGAAAACATTGATAAATTTGTAACAAATGTGCGGCTCAGTCTCAACAAGCTCTCAGAAGTAGGAATCAAACTACCATCAGACATACTTGCGTATCTTATACTCTTCAAATTTCCATCCACTCTCAAAAGCATTGCCTCTCAAATAATGCACTTCAAGAAAGAAATAACTGTTTAAAGATTCCTGGATCACCAGGTACAACACAAGAATGAAATAGACGCAAAAGTAAATAAAGGTGCCTCTACATCCAAAGCCGACATGAATCTTTACTCAAGGTATCCAGGGTGCAAGAATGGCGTCCATAATCCAGATTTTCAGAATCATCCTTGTGAGAAGTGTTGGATTGAATTTTCAGAGCTTTGACCAAAAGGATTCAAATCCCAAAAACCAGAAAAAAAAGGAGGAAATCTCAAATTTCTTCTCATACTATTTCTGCTACACCAACCTGTTTTCAACGGATTCAAAGCCCTTCATCTTAGACTCAGGATTTTCAATCCACATTCTGAAAAATAAAGATTGGTTCCAGAGGATGAATGTAGAAGATGGGTCAAATGTGATCAAGACAGGAAAACCTGGCGCATCGCTTGAAATAAAAGGAATAGGAACAGGATCAATCAATACAACCACTGGAACTACTGAGCTTCAGAATTCTTCCTGAACTGCAGACGCCTGCGTCAACCTGCTCTCAATGGGAGAATTTCCCAAAAAGGGAGAAAAGTTAGTTGTGAACAACAAATCAAATCCACCCACCTTCAAACTAGTCACCAATCAGTCAGCTATTCTACAAGGGAAGATTGTCAACAACCTCCTGCGCGTGGAAGTGGCCTCAAACCAAGGTTACCATGGGGCTGGGAATCCTGAACTGGAGAAAGCCAACGAGCTCCACCTCAAACTAGGACACGCTGGAATCACCAGGATGGAACAATTCCTAGGGAAATCCATCTTGGCAGATATAAAGAACAATTTTTTGTACTCCAGCTGCAATAAAAGAAAGGTCACTAAAGCAAGCTTCAAAGGCTTGTCAGCTAAAGCAGAAAAAGTTTTCCAGCGTGTCCACGCAGACATGATTGGGACAATCACCCCAACATCAAAGAACGGGTTTTGATATTCTCTGACAATGGTGGATAACTTGAGTGGGTACATTATTTCATTCCCTTTGAGTAACAAGAGCAATGCAGCCAAAACAATCAAATTCATCCTTTCAAATTAATACAATTGGCTTGACTATTTCCCCTCAGAATTCTGCTGCAACAGGGGAGGCGAATTCACAAGCAATGATCTCACCCAATTCTTTGAGGACAAGGGGATACACAGAGTAATATCTGAACCATACCATCCACAACACAACAGAAGGGCCAAAAGAGCAAACTGAACAGTAGCCAAATCCGTCAGAGCAACCTTTGCCTCATCAAAACTCCCAAAGCACTATTGGAATGAAGTCATCCAAAGCTGAACCCTAGCTCTGAATCAAATGACCAACTCTGAAGGTCTCATGCCATGGGAACTGATGCATGGACAACCGTTACCAATTGACTATCTTCAACCAATAGGAAGCAGCCTCTACTATCTGGAACTTGGGAACCAGTCGCCAAGAAAGTTTGAGGCAAAAGGCCTACCCAGAAGACTCATTGGATATATCCCTAAGCTCCTGTCCTACCAAGTATTAACCAAAACCGGCAGCTTCATAGAAACAAAGAATGTAAAATTCACCAAACCTCCCTTGACAACAACAGACAAGTACCCAAAAGATCAGAATGAACCTACTGTGGGCCAAACTCATTCTTCAACCAGGTCTTTGAACACCTCCAAATTCCCAGCTGAGGCAGGTCCTGCTGTCAAAGAAGAATCCAATAAGTCCAATTCAGAACCAGAAGATGACGCTGATGATGAAGTAATACAAGAGCTGGTTCCAAAATTGCAAACTCTTTGGAACTTTCAGGAACTGAGACCTCCAGAACAATACGGATACTTCTCCAAATTAGTTCCCAAATCACCTGAAGAAGCTCTTTTCTCTCCCGTCTGGTCCAATTCCCTACACAAGGAGCTGAACACCTGCAAAGACTTCAAAGTTTGGGAAGACTACGAAGTACCCAAGCCAAGCAACTTACTCAATGTAACTTATGCATTACAAATCAAGGAGAACACACACGGAGAAGCCCCAACTTACAAGTCAAGAGTCTGCGTGCAAGGATTTAATCAATGCTAGGGCATTGACTACTTTGAAACCTATGCCCCCACAGGCAAGGTGGCATCCCTAAGGGCAGTTTTACTGCTAGTGGTTGATCTGGATCTGGAAATTCTGCAGTTTGACGTCAAAGGAGGATTCTTGCATTCTCCTCTTGATGAAGAAGTGTTCATACAACAACCAATTGGCTTGGCAAGACAAACTCCAATTCTCAAGCTCAAGAAGTCCATATAAGGACTCAAGAAAGCACCAAAGAACTGGTACAAGATGTCAAGCAAATGGATTCAAGATCAAGGGTTCACCCCCTCAGAAGCAGACCCATGTCTTTACCTAGGTACCAATCAGAAATCAGCCATATTTGTTCATGTAGATGACTTACTCGTGGTAGGAAACATTCAAAAATTCAAAGATGCATTCCTCAACAAATTTAAAAACTCGTCAGCTCACCCTCCTCATACCTTACTTGGCATGAAGGTCAAAAAATCTCCAGAGGTTATAAGGCTATCATTCCCCATGCACATCAAAAAGTGCCTGGCGGAGTTGGATCTTACGGACTTCAAGCCAATGAGCACACCCTGCACTCCTGGGATCCATCTTACACCAGTCAGCAACCACAAGATAGAAGAATTTAACAAACTAGGGGTATCCTATTAGTCACCTATAGGACAACTTAACTTCATAGCTGGACTTGCTTGGCCTGAAATCAGCTATGCCGTTTCATCTCTGGCAAGGTTCTCCAAAAACCCTGGTATTTCTCACTGGAAGGAGGTACTCAGGGTGTGGAAATATCTTGGAAGTTCCAAAAATCAACAGCTTCTGATCTCCAAGAAAAATAATTTGGACGACCTCATATGTTACAGCAATTCAACATTGGCTGACAATCCAATCACTAGACTTCACAGTCAGGGTTGATCTGTTTCTACCAGGGATTGCATTTCTACTAGACTAGTCGATGCCAGAGAAATATCACGTACTCATCAACCAAAGCTGAGTGCAACACCCTCAGCAATGGTCAACTTGAATGCAGATGGATCAATCACCTAATCCATGAACTCTGGAGAAAGCCTATCAAAGCAAGCATCCACATGATTGACAATAAAGGTTTGGAAAAAAAATAAAGAACTTTGGAAGCAACTCAAAGACAAAGTTCATTGACCTGAAGACCAAAGGACTTTGAGAAGATGTATCCAATAAAGCAATCAAAATCCAACTCATCAAATCAGATCAAATGGTAGCAGAAGGCCTCACCAAAGCCACCAATAGAACTTCAATCCTGCAACTCATTCATCAGATCAGTACTTAGACCTCTCACAGTTTGAATCAAGGAGGGCTGTTGTAAAAACTATTTCCTTGAGCTCCCACTTGAGACTGAAGCCTGCCATTCTGGCATCCCGGTACAGGTGCTTCATTCCTGGCTCAACTCCAGCAGACCCGCACGCACGGTTCTCTCTTCCTCTCAGCCAACCAACTGTGACCCCAAAGAAGCCAACAGAATACTTATGATCATTCTCCACATCTCCTTCCCTTCCATTTCCTCTTTGTTACCTCTCACACTCACACCTACAAAGGACTCCTCAAAAAATCAATCAAGTCTGGAAGCGTATCAAGCGGGTAAAGATTGATTCAAAGCATCTCAAGTAATCCACATCCATGCACTGATTAAGACCAATCCACAGATCCTCCACCACAACTCAGAAGACTTCAAGACAACTTCCTTTCATCTGAAGACTGTACTGCCTAAATGTCCGCGCATTTCATCCAGGCCATGAAGACACTTGGCACATGCTGATTCAACAACCATTCAGAATTGCTCCTGTTGTTCTGATCTTTTATCTTAATCTTATGTTGTCCATTGTTGTTGTTTATTTCATTTCTACATTCTTTTTGTTGAAATCAATCCAGAGGTCCTGGTTTCCAACAATCTTCTTCTCAAGTTCTCATTATGTATGAAATAATTGGAGTAAAGTCATGATATTGATTTTACTTCTTATTTTCAAAATTCAGTAGATTTACTAAAAGAATTACTTCAAAATGTAATTCATGGGTATTTATGTAATATTTTTACATCATAATTTTTCTTAGTATTTCACAAAAAATTTTGATGTCTAGAAATTCTCATGATAGTATATTTAAGTATTTTAATATATTTTTAGAAGTAGTCATTGTCTTATTTTTGACATTTTTGGTACTTTGAATTATATTTAATAAAAAATACGCATAAAGTTTATTTAAGTATTTTTATATAATTTTATGTACTTTTAGACTATCTACTATCCACAGGAAAATTTATTACATATTTAGAATGTTCCCGTGTGGGTTCTAGAATGTTTACGCAGTACCTAAGTTTCTCAGGTTGCCTGTCACTTTGTCAACCGGAAGTCCTGCAGCTGCGTACTTGTCAGAGGCCTGGGGCTGCGTACACAACTTTGACAGAGTGACAGAGCTGTAGCTCAGCCGTGCACGGGTTCATGGGCTGCCACGGCTGCATGCGGGAATTGTGACAGAACACATTTCCATCTGTAACTCCTAAAATATACACAACACCTCAATTCTGACTGAATTTTAGGTGTGAAACCTATACGTGACAGTACATGTGAGATATTCAATTGGCCAAAAATTTCAATAGTGGTGCCGTGGTATTTTGGTCTTTCTTTCCTTAATTATTTAAAAAAATAAGGAGTTGGTTTTCAAGGGTGGGGTCAGTGAGTGACCCCACCTAATTTTGGGTGTAAAATCCATTTCTGTAATAATATCTATGGTTTTTCTACTCCTTCTTAGGTTAATTATTTTATTATTATTTTTATGTTACTCTTGCAGCTTGCTTTGCAATAGTAGCAAGCTGACACTTTTGCAGCTTGCTCTGCAATAGTAGCAAGCTGACACAAGTGGTCCTAGTTCCCATACTCTGGGAATGAAGAAGCCTGATCAATGTACAGGGGAACATTTTCATAAACTTAGATCCTACCTAAAGTCCTGCAAAATCATCTTCTCAAGAAATCCCAAAAAATTCCCTTGCTATAGACATAAATTGATGTATGAATCTCCCTTTCTATGGGGAAGAGCCTTGCAGTGGTTTTAGCCATATCTCAAAATATTATCCAATACCAGCCCCACTTGTATCATTAACAATTGGGACAAGTTTTAGAAACAACTGTTCACCCTGTTTGGCAACCCCAACAAAGTGCAAAACACAAAATACAAACTTGATAATCTAGTTATGAAAGAAAATAGTAGAGTTTCCATTTACATCTCTCATTTCCAAACCTTGCCACCTTGTATCCAATGGAAAAAGGCAGCACTTTTATTTTCCTGTATACTTCTGCATTATTTTTGTGTATATGTATTTTTTTGTTTTTTTTTGGAACTGGTTGAGACTGGTTCTACTTCCTCTTGCCTATACTGTCCTTTATACTTCTGCATAGCCTTGTGTAGGTGTATTTGAATGCATCCTGGGTGAGGTGACAGGAGCTGAAATAGTTGCATTACCTCCTGTATCTGTATTGCTGTATTCAGGATGAGGTGACAGGGTTGGTGTATGGTTCTGGTTTTGAGGGTAAGCTGTTACTGGTATGAACTTGAGGGTTTTCAAGGTCTGTCTTTATGCCTTCCACAGAGCTGTGACACCTGGTTGGGTATGAGTTTGCCACAGTTGAAGGGTTCTTGGGCTGTATTTTCTAATCCATGAGGGATAGGGTGCTAAATTGGCTGAGTGACTATAGGTTATTTTGGATTTAGAATCCATTTCTGAGGTTTATTTGAGGGTTTGAGCTGTTTTTATAGTACAAAAGTTAGTCTGATGGCTATAGGACAGGTTTGGACTACCACATCACCCCCAGACTTAATGCTGTCCACAGAATTTCTGTCCATAGACATCAGACTCCACATCCTATCCTTCTTCTCCTTCTTCTCTGTCTTCTTCTTCTCCTTCTTTTTCCTGGCATTTATCTTGAGAGGCATAAATAATAAAAAAACTAATAATCACATATAAAATAAACAAAGTTCTGGAGAATCCTAGTGATCCAGTTGGTCCTCTTGCAATCTTGATGGCCTATCTCTAAATCTTCTCCTCTTATCTATTTCTTTATTGTGCCCATGTAGCAAGTAAAAGTATAATTATATCCTTTCCATTCTTCCTATGCATATATATATATTTTGTTTCATAGCTGGGTTTCCCTGGGAAAAGACAGGTTGTGCATACTTATTGATTTTATTTCTTCAAAAAATCAATCTTCTTTTCCCTTCTCCATCTATTGTGGTACTTCATGGCCAAAGCAAAATTGTCCTCTGATTACCTCTTGTCTAACTTTCAATCTTCTGATTCCTTCTCCATCTACTTATGGTACTTCATGGCCAAAGAAAGATTATTCCCAAGTCTTCCAATTTCATCCATGTTTCCCTATTTTCATCTATTCATACTTGATAGATTCCTTTTCCCTTTATGCCTACTATGAAACCTTTTATTCAGAAAGTTCTAGCTCAAGATTAATTGGTCCTTGTTTACTTTTCACCTTGACACATCTTGAAATATTCAATTGGGTTCAATTTTGAGTTTAAGCCAGTCTTGATGTCTTCAGGTCCCTCCTTCTTCCTAGTATTCTATGTTCTGTTTGGGTTGAATTCTTTTTACAGTAATAATCTTCTTGATAAAAGTATAATTTTCACTAATTCATTCTTTTATTTTTTATTCATTCATTTGTTTTATTTATTTATTATTTATTTATCATTTATATTATTTTTATTATTTATTATTTTTATTATTTTTATTATTTTTATTATTTATTATTTATTATTATTTATTATTATTTATTATTATTTATTATTATTTATTATTATTTATTATTATTTATTATTTTTATTTTATTTTTATAATTTTTTTTTTGGTATTTTCAGTTTAGACTCATGCTTAGGAGTCTTGTTCTTCTGATTGTTCTTTGTAATGATAGATTTAGCACTTTAGGCTCTTGCTCAGGAGCCTTGTTATTTATATATTTTTGTATTTTTGTATCTGTATATTTTTTTGTATAACCCCCGCTTGATTCAGTCTCAACGGCGGTGTCTCTTTTTTTTTGCGGATGCGCGCGGGTTTTGGTTGCAAGCGGTTGGGGGTTGCTTTCGACGAGGGGATGGGGCGCGAGGTGCGCGGGAGGTTGGGTACAAAGGCAAGAAAGGCGCGCAAGGGGCGCGGGAGGTTGTACGAAGATGGGCACTACCGCGCGCGGTAGTCGATTTCGCGGCTTGCCTTGACCATGAATTGACGCGGCTCCAATCAATGTCAATGCTCGCGGCGGCCACCCTCCGTTGGATCGATCCAAATACAGCGGCGAGGCGTCAACTTCTTCGGTAAGCCACTCATATTTTCTTCTGTTTCTGTATTTCATTTCCCTCCTTTTCCTATTTGTTATTTACCTTATTCTGATTTATTCAACCAGGGTTTAGGTGGTTGTATGAGGATGGGCACTACTGCGCGTGGTAGTCAATTTTGCGGCGGTCTTCCTCTCAATGTGGATCCAGAAGAATACAGCGGATTGGCGTTTTAATCCCAGTAAGTCAACCATCTTTCTTCTCCTTCTGTATATTCTCCTTCCCAAGGATTCTGATCTTTGTTTCTCCATTGTGTTTACACTGTAATGACGGGGAAAAGGTAACGCAGTCAGTGGGAGTCAGACCCACATCTGCCCATTGCATGCGGGATGCTCTAACCATTGAGCTATAACCGCTTGGTGCAAGGTGTACATCACAACACCCCCCCCATACACCAAGCACCCATTTGGCGCGCCCTTTTTACCCCATAGTCATGTGTTTTTATTCAATTTTTAAGCGTGATGTTCAGGCTGAATCAGGATGCTACAGCTGCAGTGCTGGGCTCATAACCTATAATGACGGGGAAAAGGTAACACAGTCAGTGGGAGTCAAACCCACATCTGCCCATTGCATGTGGGATGCTCTAACCATTGAGCTATAACCGCTTGGTGCAAGGTGTATATCACAACATACACAGCACCAAATACCCATGTTAGTGCCAAATTGTGGTTTGATACAATCCTTCCTCAGATGGCTGCAAAAATCCCCAGTATTTGATGCCGGGGTCCCGTGGGTCAATCCAAGTAAGTGATTTATCTTTTAATTGTTTGATCAAGCAGTATGTTTATTTGATTTAATCTATCTTGTTTATTTATTGCGCAGGGCCCAGGCAGTGCGGCAATAGGGATGTTGCGTGGGATGGCCGTAAGAAGATGGAGCATGCGGTAGTTATTGAGACCCAGGTTTGACAACCAATTGCCACTGCTCAAATTGGTTTTGATTTTTGCTGCAGTCACCCAATGTTGGATCAATTCTAATACAGTGGTGTTTGCTTGGTTGGTAAGTCCCCATTTGTTCTCTCCTTTTCTGTGTATTTTTTTTAATGACTTGATGCCCAACCAAATACTCATGCTGACGCCACACTTGTGGCCTAATTTGATTTTCTTTGCATATGTATGTAGATCTTGACAACAGCACCTCTCCTTAATTCAATGCAGGCATTCAAAAAAATAGGGGCCCGGGGTCATCGCGAGCAATTGCTAGGAGTCCACTTTTGATCCTTGATTAATGTCAATCTTGCGGTCACCCAATGTTTGATTGTGATGGGTACAGCCTTGAGGTGCTTGAATTTTTGGTAAGTAACTTGTTCATTCTTCCATCCCTGTATTCTCCTTTCAACAACTGATTGCGCGGTCTGATTGAATGCACCCAACAGGATTTATTCAGGTGACCCCCCCTTCATTTGACGGGTCATGCAAAGGACTGCGTGAGTGTTTTTATGTTCCTTTTTCATTAATCTTGGAAAGATTGGCGGCCTTTTGGCAAGCTGGTTGTAGGGTAGGTTTCCAATTGATCAATAAATATTTTTTGTTTGGTTTTTTTAATGAATGTCCTTTTCTTTGATTGATGCAGGTAGGTTCCGACGACTGGCATGATTCAAGGAAAGCTGGGGAAAAAAGTTGCAATCATGGAGGTTTTGTCCCCACAACGATTCCATATTGCTGCTTGGATTCAATCAATCTCATCTTCTTGTTTGTTGGTAGATGCACGCAGTGTAAGGTAGGCTTCACATTGATCCATTGGTCAATTTTTTTTTTTTTTTTTTTTTTTTTTTTTTGAAATAAAGGGGGATGAGCCATGAAAAAGTACTGAGCCTCTTTTTTTTGTAATATATAATATATAGATATTTTATGCTAAGAGGAGAATCCATCAGTTGGAGTTAGCATCAGTGAGTTTTTTTTTTTTTTGAAACAAAAGGAGATGAACCAAAACAAAGTAGTGAACCTCTTTTGTTTCTTTTTGTTTCTTTTGGGTGTATATATCATATGTTTTACGGTGAGAAAGAAAATGAAGAATTGCCCACACATTCCCTCAGCTCTTCAAAGGAAACTGAAGGCTTACTGCTGCATTAATTATAAATGAGAATCAAACCTACTCCTCCAATTGGCCTGACCACCAGACCTCAAATGGGGTGACCTTATACATATTGATCAAGTTTGAAATCCATAATCTGGCCCATTCCTATCCATAATAAATGCTGGTTCTAAATACCCAAGGGATGTGCCCATAATGAGAAAGCCAGTACCCATGGTAAAGTAAGGTATTGGCCAACTGATGGTTGAGGAGCTCTATGAATTCTGAGTTGTCCAATCCTGCTCCAGGTAATTCTTCCTAATTGGTTCCTTCCATGTCTTCAAGGTTGGTCCAGAATACTCCAAATACTTGTTGAAACATTTCCAAGCTTTCTTCAGCCTCTTGCCTTTTCAAATCTTACTCCCATCCTCTTTCTGCTGGCAATTCAGGGGTGATGATTTTAGTTTCCCAGGGGTCTGGTAAGCCTTCAGGGTGTATTTCTGGTATGTTCTGTCCACTTTTCAAGGCTTCTTCTTCCTCTAAGTTTGCTGTAATACTGTTCATCCCCATTGGTCTCCTAGGTGGTGTGACCTGCCATCCTGCTTGGCCTGGTGAACAAATTGGGATGCATAATCTTTCTCCCTCTGCTATCTCATAGCTCAAGACTCCCCCTTTATGCTTGGATAGCTCCAGCCTGACTTTATGATCCACCAAGAATGGTCTTCCAAGTAATGTGTGAATTGATCCTTGAGCTATGAAGAAGTGGGCAGACTTTGGCTCCCCAGGTGTGATTTCAAATACTGTTCTCTCAGCCAATCCAATTAGTGGAGTAGAGTGGCCTCCAATTCCTGTAACCTTCATGAATAGTTCTCTGGACACCAAGCCTGTCTGAATGGCTAAATGTTCTGGTATGAAATTTAACTCAGCACCAGTGTCCACCAGAGCCTTGATCTTCTTCCCTTAATCCATATGTCAATGAATCCCATTTGACAAGCATAGGTGAGGTTGTTGCCTATAAAGCATGGGTATTCATCATCTGAATAGTCTTCAAATTGGTACTGATATCCATTTATCCTTCTATTGTTTTTGCTGGTTGTTGATCTAGAGGCTTTATTCAAATCCAAGTTTCCTTCAGGGGTCATATCTTTTAACTGCTGAAAAAAATCTGGTGCAACTGAAAGGGGCTCCTCCAAGGTAAGGTTAAAGTTCTGCTTTAATATCTTCTTCTTCAAGCTTTCTTCCATCTTGGTTCCTTCCTGATTATCCACTGGTTCTGAATTTACTGGGTGCTTCTTCACAGGTTCAGTTACAGGTCCCTTGGAAGGTTCTTTGGGGGGTTCTCCTTCATCTTCAGAATCATGTTCCATTTCTACCCATGCTCCTGGATAGCTTGTCTTCCTCTTCCTTGGTTCTGGAACTATTTCTTTAGTTGGAGCTGAAGTTCCCTGGTCTACTACTGGTGCCTCCTGGTTGTTATCCTTCTCTGGTGGAGCTCCAGCCAACCTTTGTGATCTTCTCATTCCCCATTGAACTTGATATTCCTTCATATTTACCTCTGGTGGTTTCCAGGCTTCCCAATTTCCAGTCTTCAAGAATGTTGCAACATTGGTTAGTTCCTCCTGCTTCTGGGGTTCCTCCAATTTTGGGACTTGTTGAGCCTCTGAGAATTTCTTGACCTGATCTCTGAAACTTTGCTGGTTGTTATAAGGTCTGGGTTCTCTGTTTGGGAAGTAACAGTTGGGCCCTTTTTTGAAAACCCTCTTAGCCTTTATATCTTCTGTCAGGTCTTGGCAGTTTACTTGGGTATGAAGGTCATCCTTACAATAGTAACATCTGATTGGCCATCTGGGTCCTGCAAGGGGAAGTGGGGGTCTGTAGTTTTGTGCCATTCCTTGGTTAATCCTATCAAAGTGTGGAGGTGCCTGCTTCTGGTTTAGAGCCAGAGTAAGTTTTGCAACATCTTCCTTCATTTTCAAGAGCCCATCAATTCCCAGTTTCTGAAACTTGACTTCTTTCTTGGTCTCCTTTAAGTTCTTGATGATAGGTTTAGGGGTTTCTTCTTCATCCACATCCCATCAGGCCAAGGTCATTTCCACAAATTTCTTCAAGGTCTCCAAATCTTGTGGGAGGTATCTGCCACCTCTTGCAATCTTGATTCTTCCTGCATGGGCAAATTCTCTGTTAACTTCCCTCCTCAGGTAAGTGGACAAGGCTTTCCAGAGGTTTTCTCCACTTTTCCAGTTGGTGTTGTCATAACCCATTCTGATTAAATAAATAACCATCTCCTCATAACTTCCAATGAATTTTCTGAAGTCATGTTTAGTCTTGATGCCTCCCTGCTCTTGAGTATGTCTGAGCAGCCTTGGTATGGATTACTCATTGAAACTTATATGGGGGGTAGCTGTGCCCCATTTCCTTTTTAATTCCTTCTTCAAGGGGTCCCAGTCCCCTTATTCATGTCCTTCCATATCTTCAATAGATTCCCTGATCTTCTTGTCTTGTACTAGAAAAGGTAATTGTAGGGCTATATCTATCCCTCCTGCCTTCTGGATCCTTGCCAGTTTCTCTACTCTTTTAATAAACTTTTCTACTTCTGTCCCATCAAATTCAAGGTTCACTTTCTTTCCATCTAATAATACCCCATTTTGGTCATCATTGTTTATTATTGAGTTATCCTGGAATGGTCTTCTGGCTGGGGTTCTTTCAGTATATTTGCTACTAGTAGCCCTTCTTCCTTCTTCTCTAGCGTGGGGATATATATTTAGTCCTGGGCTTATGGAGGGGTTTGTTGATTCCTCAATGGTTTCTTCTGGGATTTTTCCATATACTGATCTTGGGGTTGGGGTCTGAAATCTGGTTCTTGGTTGGTTGAATGGGGTTTCTGGAATTCACTGTGCTGTTTTTTCTTCAAGCATTTGGTTTACGAGTTTGGTAATGTTGGCAAGGTTCCCCATTGCTTCTACTCCAGGGTCTGGCTGATTCAGACTTCTTTTTTGGTCTTCCTCTAGTTTATCCTTGGATCCACTGGTTATTTTGGTTATGTCTTGCATTTCTATCTCCATCCTGATCATTGAAGATAAGGCTTCTTGGTTATTATATTCAATCCCTCTGAGTTGGTGCTTGAGGTCTTCAATTATCTGGTATGGGTTTCTTCTTTCTGCCTTCTGAATGTTGAGTTAATTCTTGAAGTTAATATTCCACCAATATTGTTTTGATAGCTAATCAAATCTGAAGGAAACAGGCCACTGGTGGGACACAAATTGTAGAGACTCCTGTGGGATTATATAAATAAAAGTAGCAAATAGCTTGCTGGCATTCCTTGAAGGGGAATTTAGGATTACTTCTACTCCTTTGGAGTATTAGTATATACTAAGAGTGGTTTTGGATTGCCTGCCCTTCTAGTACTATAGTAAGTCTGGAAAATAATTTATTTAAATTAATGGCTGGTTTATTTGAGACTTAAAATAGGTCTCAGATCAGACCTAGATTAGTTATTAATTGTTATTGGTAGGGTTTTGTTGAGCAATAGGCCAGATGTATTGGGTTGTTGTTTAGTTATTGATCAGATATGTTTGATCTTAACCAATATCCAAATATTAAAGGTTTCAAGGGTTTATCAGAGGGATGGTTCAGGAGAGGACCCAAGGATGGGTTTACCCACAGGGGGATTGGTAGAGAAAAGTTTGGTGTTTTTTTTTGTTGTGCTCTCTTTCTTTTTAAGTGTTATTTATTTATTGATGAGTGGTGTTTCTTTAATATGGTGCTGAATATTTAGGTTGCAGAAGAACCCTTATTCAAGCACCTGTTGGGTGGTTTAATTGGTTAAATATGGGTAATAACTTGGTTTCTGATTTCTTGTTTCCTTTTATAACTGATTAACTACTAATATTTATCTGGGTAGGTGCCACAGATGGATGGGCCAAGAGTGCCTGTTAGGTTGGTGAGTGCTAGGCTGGTGGAATAGAGGTGGATGGATGTGATCTGAGGGGTGGATGTGATGATACAACCTGGATAGGGCAGAGAGGCCCTTCTTAAATAGAAAATCTGGTCCTCAGGGGATTCTCACAGCTGCCCCTGAGGGTGCCCTGGGGCTTCCCCTGTTACAGTGGGATACAGGTACATAAGAAATTTTGGCTGGTTGGAAAAAGACACTGCATGAGACTCAAGCAATTCTTCTGGTTGGAAAAAACATGGTACAGGGGTTTCATGCCTGCAAAGCCCTGCATAAACTGCTGTGAAGTGCAGATACAATATATTCCTGTGCAGTACTGGTGGTTGGTCTGGTGCTCCTTGCTTCTCCCTACATGTGTTTCTAGCATCCACTTGTGGTTTGTTTGGTGCCACTTGCTTCTACCTTCATGTATTTCTGTGCATTACTGGTGGTTTTTTGTTACTGCATGGTCCTGCCTTCCTGCATATATTTCTGTGTAGTACTGGGGGTTGTTTTTACTGGTGGTTTGTTTGGTATCACATGCTTCTGACTACATAAGTTTGTGTGTGGTTCTGGGACTGTTTGATACTACAAGGTTCTGGCTTCCTGCATGTATTTCTGGGTAGCCCTGTATACTTCTGCATGGCCTTGTGTAGGTGTATTTGCTTGTTTGTTTGGATCTGGCTGAGACTGGTTTCACTTCCTTCTGTATATACTGTCCTGTATACTTCTGCATTAGTCTTGTGTATGTGTATTTGTTTGTTTTGTTTGGAACTGGTTGAGACCAGTTCTACTTCCTCTTTCCTATACTTTCCTGTATAATTCTGAATAGCCTTGTGTAGGTGTATTTGAATGCATCTTGGGTGAGATGACAGGAGCTGAACTAGTTGCACTAACTCCTGTATCTGTATTGCTGTATTCTGCCTGAGGTGACAGGGTTGGTGTATGGTTCTGGTGTTGAGGGTAAGCTGTTACTGGTATGTACTTGAGGTTTTTCAAGGTCTGTCTTCATGCCTTCCAAAGTGATTTGAAACCTGGTTGGGTATGAGTTTGCCACAGTTGAAGGGTTCTTGGGCTGTATCTTCTAATCCATGAGGGATAGGGTGCTAATTTGGCTGAGTGAATATATGTTATTTTGGATGTAGAGTCAATTTCTGAGGTTTATTTGAGGGTTTGAGCTGTTTTTATAGTACAAAATTGAGTCTGATGGCTATAGGACAGGTTTGGACTACCACATCTCTTATGATAACAAGATCAAACTTACTGGCCCACCTCCAGCACCCAGACCAGTCTACTTTCTCTCAAAGCAAGAATCAACAACACTTCATGAATAAATTTCAGAAAATGTATCAAAAGGATTTCTTCAACCCAGCAATCAAAATACTGGCTCACCTTTCCTGCTTTTTCCAAAGAAAGATTGAGGCATTTGCCTTTGTTTCAACTACAGGAAACGGAATCAGGTAAACCGGAAGAATGGCTATCCAGTACTGCCTATGTTGCACCTCCTCACTCTCTTGCATGGAGCTGCTTATTTCTCAAAGTTAGACCTTCAAGGAGCCTATAAACTAATTTCAATTGCAAAGGGTCATGAGTACCAGACAGAAATTAGAACATGGTTTGGCAGTTATGAGCATAGTTTCATGCCTTTTGGCCTTTTCAACACTCCTTCCACTTCTCAACATTTTTTCAATGACATTTTTTCTGACCTTGTAGAGAAATAACTCCTGGTATATATTGAAAATCTAATTTTCTACTCAAAAAATCTTCAGGATAAAATTGCACATGTGGGCAAGGTGCTGCAGCAACTTTGGAAGAATAACCTGTTTGAAAAAGCCTGTAAGTGAAAATATCAGACTCATTCTCTTCAGTTTCTAGGTGTCATAGTCTTGCAGCAAGGTCTATTGATGGACCCAGCCAAAATTTAGCACATACTGGACTGGCCTGCGCCTTCCTCAGTCAAATCTCTTCAAGTTTTCCTTTGTTTTAATAATTTTTATCTTTTCAATTTTTCCTTTGTTTTAGTAATTTTTACAGAAGGTTTTTTGAGAATTAAACCAAGAAAACTGTAAATCCTACTAACCTTCTTTAAAAAGAAACTCATTTTGTTTTTACAGAAAAAGCTGCTTTGGAGTTTGACGCTCTAAAGAAAGCCTTCACCACTTCTCCAATACTTGCTAATTTTCAAGAGCTAGCTCACACTATTGTGGAAAAAGACGCAAGCAACTATGAAATTGCAGGATTAATCTTGCATTTTTCTTACTCTTCCCCTCTTTTTAATCCTGTAGCCTTTGAGTCTTGCAAATTTCTTGCTGAAGATGATAGCTAAGAGATTCATGAGGAGGAGCTTCTTGCAATTTTTTATTGCTTGAAGAAATTGTGTTCATACCTTTTGAGTCTTATGGAACCCTTTGAGGTCTTAACTGATTACAAATATCTTAATTATTTCATGAGCTCAAAATTCCTTACATGCAGAGAGGCACACTGGGACAAATAACTCTCTGATTTCAACTTTAAAATCATTTAATCCCCCAGGAAACAAGTGATATTCCATGATTATTTATCACTTTGGGATGATGTTTACCCAGGGGGGGGGGGAGCACCTTTGCCAATAACAACCCTGAAAACTTTAGGACAATCTTCTCTAACCGACCTTCCCAACTCATTTCAATAATCACCCATCTTTGAGAAACGGCTCCCAAAATTTGAAAAGCTCAACTCAATGACCTCAAGTGTAGCAAACTTTGCAAGAGTTCAAAATTATTAGATAGTGACTATAGTATTGATGAAAATGATTAATTAGTTTACAAAGACCATATATTAGTACAAAATAACCCTTGCGCTAATTTAGATATATTTGAGTATCAGCTTGATTCTCCGCCCTCTGCTCATCATGGGCAGGATAAAACCTACCAATTGATTGCAGAATACTTCTATTGGCCTGGTATGACCCAGGAAGTAAAAGACTATTTTAGCCGGTGCTATGACTGCGATTGTAACAATTCCTTGAAACACCGGAAGTATGGGCTCCTCCAGCCAATTCCAATCCCCCTTATTCCTTGGAACTTGTTGTTGATGGATTTCATTTTGAAATTACCAATTTCTAGTGGTTATGTCGCTATTTTAGTAGTAGTAGATTGCTTCTCAAAGATTGCTTCATTTATTTGCAGTACTGTGACCGCCTCTTTGGAAGATTTAGCTAATGTATTCACAGAATATGTATTTTTGAAACATGGTCTCCCTGATAATATAGTTAGTGATTGTGGATCTTTGTTTTTCTCCAGCTTCTGGAAATTTCTATTCCAACATTTGAAGATCATTTGCAACTTATCAACAGCTTACCACCTGGAAACAGATGGGCAAACCAAGCAAGTTAATCAGATTCTCAAACAGTATCTTTGAATTTATTTTGCCTATCAACAGGACAATTTTTTGAAATGGCTCCCATTAGCTGAGTTTTCCTACAATAACTCCACTTATTACTTCACCAAAAGGTTGCACTTCCAGGAATTTAATGGTAGAAAACCAACTTTTGCTTCTATTCACGTAGCACCTTCTCAACCTTCTACCAATTATGTCAATCACATTGATCTCTTTGATTTCAACTTTGAACCAACCTTGAAGCAGCAAACAAGTGCTACAAGGAGCAAGCAGAATGAATTTGCACTATGGAACCAACCTTTGCAGTAGGAGATCAGGTATGGCTTGAAGCTTGAAAAATTTGCAGTACTTGCCCAACCCAAAAACTCTCTGAAAGAAAACTTTTCACTTTCAACTTTGAATCAGTCATCTCTCCCAACGCCTTCAAACTTACCTTACCTGAAAAATGGAAAGGTATCCACCTGTTCTTTCATGTGTCTCTCCTAGAACCAGCTTGAGTCTTATACCCTGGCAAGACTCATCCCCCCTCCAGAACCGGTCAATATAAAAGATCATCTAGAGTGGGATGTAAGCCATTTCCTGGATTCCAGCCTACACAAAGGAAAACTACAATACCTCATTGAATTGACTGGCTTACAGTAAAACAAAGATTGCACCTTGTGGGAAGCAGCCCATCATCTTTGCAACTCTCACAGTTTGGTTTGAGACTTCCATTCAAACTACCCTTGAAGACCTTTCCAATCTTCATTCCATCCCTTCCAATCCCATTCCACATTTCTGTCCTATTCCATCTCATCAATCCCATCACACTTCTCATTCCATCCCATCCTACCACTTTTCCAGTTTCTTTGTTTCTTTAATTGGTCTCTTTTTTCATTGAAACATTGATTTTATATATTTATTTATTCTCCGTATTACAAGCAACACAAATCCTTCATTTTCAAGAAAAAAAAAGAAAAAAATCTATATGTTAAAAACACTAAAATTACATAAATTAAAAATTCTCCATCATTTCTTGTTCTGCATCTTCCCAATTTTTGGTAAATTCTGCTACCATCAACCTGAATTCATCCAAACCCTCATTTTTTTATCAGAGTTGACATTTTCTGAAACCCAAGAACTTGTGCAATGTGGAATTCAGAAGAGGACTTCTCCTTTAATGGTTCCCAAGTTTGGAAGTTATTGATCCCTTGCGTCTGTAAACCCTGAGTGCAACTGTTCACCCTAAAACTGAGAGATAGAGAGATAAGAGTAAAGAGTTCTTCCAACCTGATGAGATGATCCAATTTCCTTCTCCTATGCCATCCGGGTTGAGGGTGCGGTTTAAGTAGCCTTCCCCTCAACCCTAATCTAGGTACAACCACAATTAAACAAGAATAATGAAATACAACCCCTAAGTACAGAACCCTATCCCAACTCTATCCTTCCATCCCCATCCCATGATCCATATTCCATCTGTATTGCCCGCCTGCCATTACGTCCACCCGTTTTTTCCTTCTCATGACGCAGCCCTTGCACCGCGCCCAACTCGGAGCCCCCCGCACATGTCTGTATCCACCCAACGCGCCATTCCAGATATCCAAGGTACATCCGCACGTCTTGCAAAGCGCAATCCGCGCAATCCGTCCAATCCAATCCAATCCACCCCACATCTCCAGATGCCAAGCCTGATTTGACTGCCACTGAGCCCGCAGCACGGCTTGCTGCGGCAAAGCCGCACCAATTGCTGAGCACAATGCCACTACTGAGAGCGCAGCACGCAGCCCATGCCAACTTGCGTCTATAAAAGACCACTACAGCAACCAAATGCTTCTTGAAAATCTCCTCAAATTTTGCAGTCCAAGCCCTCTTTGGCTGGGCATTCCATCCACCTTCCTCCAAGAGTTCTTCATAAGCTGTCTTTCTTTGACTTCCCTATTGTCCCATTCCATTTCCTCCTTCTGCTTCCACCTGTTCTTCCCTTATCTCCTCAGTCACAGCTGCAAATCCCTCCTCACCTTGCACCTTGCTTCACGCCTTGGAATCCATTTGTTTCCCTTGAAAATTGGCCAAAAGTCCAAAATACAGTGGAAGTGGTGGAGGCGTGTTAATTTTGTACCTCCAAAAACTTGGCAATACTACAAAGAGAGATGGTTAAATTATATTAGTTCTCATTTTTGCATTTAGTGAGTCTCTAGCCTTACCCACCTGGGTTCCGTACTCCTAAGAATTTGATATCTGGCACTGGCAGGATGTGATAATTCATTTGCGGAGCAGAACTTTGACTTTGTACTTCACTTTTGGATGCCACTGGGGTATCAATCACTGTTTTGATATTCAAAGGAAATGTGAAAGCCACTTTTTGAAGACAGCATTGCTTGCACTTGCCTTGGAGACCCCAAGCGGAAGTACTGGCAACACATTTTTCATTTTTCCAAATGAAGTTTTTGCAACAACAAGATGAGGATGACAAAATAGTTTATTTAAAATTTTATTTGAAATAAATGAAGTAAATTATCAACTAAAATGGTATAAAGTAGGTAAAAGAAATTTTGGGAATTGATGGGAAAATCATCTGGATGCTCACAGGAGCTTGTGGCTTTATACCTGGGCAACTTTCATGGTCCAAGATTAAGGGTTATTGTCTTCTTCACGTTTACATATCCTTTTCCTCAGTAACATCTACCTCAGTCCATAAGTGTAACACAAATAAAGCACAACACCAACGGTGGCTTCTGCTTACTACCTCTGGCTTGCTTAAAAAAATTCCAATCTTGGCAACTCAGTATCTACTTGCAAATCTTGCAGTTAAATTTAAATACCAGTTTAAAATCCATTCAAAATTTGCCCTTCTACCCTGGATATCTTCAATCCTTGTACTTTCATTCTTGGTCACGCACTAGCACTAGTTTGCACTCATGCCTAGAAAGCCACATCAACTGTATAGTTTGCAAATGGACTAGTCCCTTACCCTGCATAAACTACATCTTTTTATTTGCATTGTCTTCTCATGCTATTCATTCCTGTCCCATCCATTACATCCTTGGAAGATCAAATTTTATTGTCTTGCAACCACACTATGAACTTGGAAACAACTGTACTGTTATTTTATTTCCCATTCTTTCCCTTTCATTCATTGCCTTAACTCTCTCTAGCTGTATTTGGTAATCCATTGGGTTTTATCTAGTCATCTTTGGATTACCTTCTAAAGGCTTTGTTGCCTACCTGAAGATTTTCTCCTCAGTTAGTCAATTTCATACTTTTTTGCATTTTATAAATACAGTCATCACTGTGGGCTTGGCTTTATTTCCTTTCCATTGGAAAACTTACTTCCTCTTGCTGTTTGTTGAGACATCAAATCATCAAGTTTGCACTTTGAATTTAGCCTTGCTATATTCTTGCATTGTCCCTTGCACTCAGCTTCTCCCTTTGCACTGACAATCATCTAAGATTTCCCTATAGTCCGTGGGATGTTTGTGTGACACTTACCCCAGTAAACAACTCTTAATTTGGTTGCAACTTGGTTTAGCTACATTAACTGTATCCTCCCAAGCCCAGTTTCAAAAGCGCTTAGTGGCCTTGATTTGCTGGGAATTGCCTGCTGATCATACCCCCACAAAACTTCCACCAACCCACAAAATGTGCAGCCTTCCACTGACTCCAAACAATTTTCAACATGCAGAGGTAACCCTGCATCCCATATCTTAAACAAATTGAGACACTGTATATCATGAACAATTCTCAACAACTTACCATCCTGCTTGACCCCCACAAAGATTGAGCTAGACTATCTCAACGTTGATTGGCTGTAAATCCCTGTCCTGATGTGCTTGCAAACCAATTCCAAGAAGAGTTCCCAGACCATCTATGGTATTGGAATCAGCCAAATATGCCTAGGCTTGTGAGGATACTTTGGGATCACATAGGGATTACCTATCCCACCCTTCAGCAATCCCCCCTCTTTGGGCCCAAACACAAGGGCCTTCTTGCAAAGTATCAGCACCAATTTCAGTAATTCCTGTACCCCTGTTATTAGCCAACCTGGAATCCCAAAATTAAGAGCTTCAATCTGTTCTTTTGTGATCCCTGCCAACCAAGTCACCCACTCTGAAATCTTCAAAGGCAATTCCCAGGGATCCTGAGACCAAGTGATTGGTTGCAGGGCCCATTCAACCCCTGCAGCATTGGCTTTTTCCATGGCCAGAATTTATGCGCCACTGGTTTTTATTCCCCGGTGTGGCACCTTGCTATGCATATTCATTCCCTTTTTTAAGTCCCAGATATCACCAAACAACAGCTTTGGCCTTTTATCACAAGTGTGGCACAATGATAGGGTTTTTGAAATGCAGTACCTCCCAGTGATTAACACTGAGGAAAGGAACTGACTTCTACCTCATCTTCCCTACGCACACCAACTCCTCCCCTCTCATTACTATTCAACTTTCCACACATGGCTGGAGTTTTCCCTGCACAGTCTCCTTGGCTGACTAAGCAAAATCTTCTGTTGGACAATCATTGCAGTCAGCCGCCCCATCAGAATTTCTCTTGTCATTCATTTCCAATCCTTGCACCCATTTCCTCTTCCATGATTTCAGATTGTGGTCTTGAACCATGCACAAGAAAATTATTCCACCGTAAACTCCTCTGTGCACACCTTGGAATCAAAAACCATTTGCTCCAAGAACCCAAACATAAATGGCAGCCCAAGGATAACATATGCGCATTCCACCAAAAGGAAAGACAAGGGTCTCCAAACCCTTTCAACCTTGACCTCCCCCTAAACAACCCCATCCACACAAAATTCCCTACTATTCAATTCCTGGAGTCCCATCACACACTTCTGCTGCAGCAAAATTAATTTGTCAACCAGTGTTGATGGCAGCAAGTGTACCATTGACCTGCTATCTACAATTGCCCACACCTTCCTTCCAGCTAACTTCATTGAGATTTAAGCAAGTGGGATAAAAACCAACTCAAATGTCATAACTAAAAATCTGCCTTTAACTGCACCTATGTGTGAAATGATTGTCAGAACCTTTTAAATGTTGATTTGTCATTTTTGTAATTCTGACACATTTCTTTATTTTATATTATTTCATTTTGAGTGAAATGGTTTTAAGTGGGTGATAGTAGATTTTCCGTCATCTTTTGATCATGTTAGTAATTTTTAATAATTTTCAAGCAAACTTTTTGATATGTTTTGTGGTTCATAAAGATTTGATTTCATTGGTTTTGTGATAGCCTTTATTATTTTTTTCCCTAATTTTTCTGTTTTATAATTTATAATTTATATTTTTGATTAAATATTCAGAGTTTTTAAATATCCCTCTATCCATCAGTAACATTGTTACATATTCATGATGAATTCATAGGGATTGTAGCATTTTCCTGTAGTACCTAGCTGTCCGAATTTTTTCAGGCAGTTTTGATGCACGCATGCTTGACAGCTGCAGGCAGGAATCTTGCATCCACAGCCAGAAGCATTTTGCATGTGCATTTCTTGACAGGTTCCTCATTTTTGAGATTCAGGCGCGTGCAAAAATCAATTTATGGATGCCGGGCTGTGAGTGGGAATTGTGAACGAACACAAAACCAGCTGTAAATCCTAAACTATACACAATGCTCCAATTCTGAGTGAATTTTAGGTTTGAAACCTACATCTGAAAATACACGTGAAAGATTTAAATGGAAAAAAACCTAGTTGAAATGGTGTTGTGGTTTTAGGCCATTTCCTTTTAAATCTAGTTAAAAGGGAAATGTTAAACTTGCAACCCCCTGCAACCCATTCACAACCAAAAATGGGTTGCATGGCCCAATTCACCACACAAAATGGGTTGTAAACAGTCATTTGTGGCCCATTTCATTTGCAAATGGCCATTTGCGACTCAGGTGGGTTGTGAATGGCAGTTTTCAAATCATTTTGGGTTGCAAACCATGCCACACAACCCATTTTGGGTTGTGAATGGCAAAAAAAATAAAAATTTGTAGATTTTATTTAGGGAATTATTTTTCTCACTCATGGAACCCTATATTTCACGCATTTTGACATTGCCATGTGGTTGCACCCCTTCAATATTTCATGCAAAAAAACTTTATTTCACACAAGTTTCAAGAATTCATTTTTTTTAAATTTTGAATGCGCAGCCCCATAAAAGGGGTTCTCAAACCCCAGACCAAAATCTTTGGTAATTTTGGAGCCATTAGAACCCCTTGAAAAATGAAATAAAAAATGAAAAAATTCTGTAAAAACAAATCTTTGCATGTGTTTTTGAATCCTCATTTTGGCTATTTTAGTTGGTGTTTTTGGTTATTCCAGCTGCCAGAAATTTTGAAAAACATTCAAAGAGCTTTCCATTTTTTTCATATTTTTTGGATTTATCCTTTCACCTTAAAACTTTCCTTCAAGAAACAGAAAAAATCAAACAAATCAAATGTCTCTTTGGACATGTCAATCCCTTTATTTTCTTGGTTATTTCATTTTTTTTTTTGGTGTTTCAAACTATCCCAAAGCTAAACCAACAGTTAAGGAGAATTCTAGTATTTTTATCAGATTTTTTGGATGTATTATTTGTTAATTTCTTTCATTTCCATCTCAGCTGTTAATGTCCTTTATTCCTGTTTCAGCTTGTTCTTCATTCCTTTAGGCTTCTTCCATTCATTTACATGCGACTACATTGTGACCAACTACAGCCAAGGGTACTTGCGCTCATCCACATCAACTCTAAGACAAGGCCAATCATCAATAAGACCAACACCTCATTTGAACCATCTTTACCTTCAACATCACTTTCAAAAAACTTGCCTCAATTACATCTGTTGTCCAGCAAGACCAGTAGCCAGCTAGATCAAAGTGAGAACATTATCTGTCAACTCATCAATCAGTCAATCAACTTATATCTCCCTTATAGATCTCTCAAGGCACTTCTCTTTGCTTGATCAATCAAGGATGGCTCACAACTATCTACTCTGGCCTCCCAACTGAGTCTCTCACATTCAATCTCTTGCTTCAGACTCATTGGCCTCCACCAGATTGTCATCTGTTGGTTGCGCTTTTTTTGTTTCTGTTCATCCTTTGTTTTATGAATTCTTTGCTAATCATCTCAATATTGTGAAATCCAGCTTTGTCTTGGTTGCCAATTCAATGATTCACATTATTTTACCTTACAAAATTCATTTTAAAAAGCAAAAAATTCAAAAAATTCAATTTTCTCATTGGACTTTTGGATCCTTATGTTTGCAATTTTGACCTTTTTTTTATTGTTTTTCAATATTTGAGAATTGTAAGATAACTATTAAAGAGATTTTTGAAATTTTTTTTGGGAATTTTTGGATTTCATCTTTGATATCAAAAAATTGCATCAACAAACCAAAGACTTTGAAAAATTCACTTTTCTCACTGGATTTTTTTATCCTTTTTTTGGCCTTTATAATTGACTTTTTTGGGTGATTCAAGCTTTCACAATATTAAAAAAACAAAAAAACATTTCATTAATAATTTTTAAATATCAGCTTCATTCTTGCATACACCTTACAAACTTCATTCAAAAATTAAAAATAAAGAACAAATATGGATACAAATATTAAAATCATTCAGTTATGATTGGTTTTGTTTTTTACTTGATTTTTGTGGAGGGAAAAAAGCCTTATTACCAAGATCCTAATTTTTCTGAATAATGGTTTTCCAAGATTTGGAATGCTTTTTCACAAAGCTTTTCCAAATTGGATCTAACCTGGAAGCTGGCCAATGATCAGACTTCAAATTGAATTAGACTATATGTTTGAATTCTTCTAAAAGAATGAAGCAAATTGGAGAAGATTTGGGAATTTGGAGTGGGATGGGAATTCAGAGGAAGATAACTTTAATTAATTAAAGAAGAAAATAGAAACAATGGGTACTTATATGTTTCAGCCAGAAGGAAACCATGGCATGGGAATTTCATCCACATATTAATGGGAGCTGGGCCATAAAGGTGTTTCAGTTGCCTTCTTGCTTCTTGGAAATTTTCACCCAGATATCATGAAGTAATTTCTTGTCCTTGAAGATTGTTTTTGAATCAAGCTCTCTTCTGAGTTCATCCCAAAACAAATGTCTTATGCTCTAAAGCCACAGTTCCCATCCCCTATGACATCTTGAACGTGTGAGATATGTGGAATGGCTTTTTTTGGGGAAATAAATCTTTTTAGTGGAACTAAAACCCAAAATCAGAACTTTTTATAACAGAAAATATGAAATAAGCATAAAAATATATGCATGTGAATCATGGGCTTAAATAAGAGTGAATTTTTCAAATTTGTTGGTTTTTTGATAGAATTTTTTAATATAAAAAATGACATCCAAAAATTCTGAAGAGATTTTTATAAAGCTCTTGAATATTTCTTGTAAAAGTATCAAATCTTGAAAAACCAAAAAAAAATTAGTAAAAATGGCAAACATAAGGATCCAAAAGTCCAATGAGAATTTTGAATTTTTGGAATTTTTTGCTTTTTTAAATAAATTTTGTAAGGTAAATGATACATCCAAAAAAATTGAAAAAAATGTTTTAATTCTCCTGAACTGTTGGGTCAACTTTTTGATAGCTTGAATCACCCAAAAAAAATGAAATAAAAAGGAAAATGTAAGTATTGAAATGTGAAAAGAGAAATTTGATTTGTTTGATTTTTTGTGTTTTTTGAAGGAATTTTTTAAGGTGAAAGGATACATCCAAAAAATATGAAAAACAATTACATCTCTTTGAATGTTGCTAAAAATTTCCAGCAGCTGAAATAACCACAAAAAAAACTAAAATAGCCATAATAAGGATCCAAAACCCATGCAAAAATTTGTTTTTATGGAATTTTTTCATTTTTTGATTGCATTTTTGAAGGGGTTCTAATGGCTCCAAAATTACCAAAGATTTTGATTGGGGGTTTGAAAACACCTGCTATGGGGCTGCACATTCATAATTAACAAAATGAATTCTTGAAACTTGTGTGAAATAAAGTTTTTTTGCATGAAATATTGAAGGGGTGCAACCACATGACAATGTCAAAATGCGTGAAATATAGGGTTCCATGGGTGAGAAAAATAATGCCCTAAATAAAATCTACAAATTTTTATTTTTTTGCCATTCACAACCCAAAATTGGTTGTGTGGCATGGTTTGCAACCCAAAATGGTTTGCAAATTAGGGGTTTAAGAAGCCCTACTACAGGTCTGCACAGTCATAATTCAAAAAAAAAAAAATTGAAAAATGAGTAAAATAAAGTATTTTTGTGTGAAATATCAAAGGCACGCAACTGTGCAAAAACATCAAAATGCTTGAAATAATTGGTCGGACGCGTGAGAAACATAATGCCCTTTATTTATTTCACTTCATTCATAGATATGTTTTCTGATATATTTTTATTTTCAATTTAATTAATTGATTTATTTTTATATATTTATATATTTATATATTTATATATTTATATATTTATATATTTATATATCTGTATATTTATATATTCATATATTTATATATTTATATATTTATATATTTATATATTTATATATTTATATATTTATATATTTATATATTTATATATTTATATATTTATATATTTATATATTTATATATTTATATATTTATATATTTATATATTTATATATTTATAAATTTATATATTTGTATATTTATATATTTATATATTTATATATTTATATATTTATATATTTATATATTAATATTTATATATTTATATATTTATATATTTATATATTTATATATTTATATATTTCATTTCATTTCATTTCAATTTATTCATTTATATTTTCTTTTATCTTTGTATTTTTAATTTAATTAATTGATTTATTCATAATTTATTTATTATTTACTTATTTCTTTCTTTCATTTTATTTTTTTTATTATTTTATACATTTGTATTTTTAATTTAATCAAGTAATTTTTTTTGTTTTTTTTTTTTCATTTTTTATTTTCCTATTAAAATCAAAAAAATAAATAATAAACAAAAAAAAAGTCAAAAAAAACATTAATATATATATATATAACAAAAGGTTACAAACAACCATTTGCGACTCAGATGGGTTGCGAATGGCCATTTGCAACTCAGATGGGTTGCAAATGGCATTTTGCTCCCTTTTGCAACCACAGGGTTGCAAATTTAACATTTTGCTTTTATTTTCTGTTTTTTTTGGAGATTTGAAATAACCACCAGGGTTCAGATCCTGAGATGAGCAGAAAAGTTTGGAGGGGGTGGAATGGAGGAGGAATGAGGACGCCAATAATCACCTTTGAAATAACCACCATGGGACAGATCCTGAGATAACTAGCCAATTTAGGAGGAAGGAGAACACAAATAATCACCCAAGGGTAAAGAAGTAGATGGCCAGAAATGATCAGGATTAGATTTACAACCCAGAAAGAAGAGATATAAAATCAAGGAAAACAGCAGTTGTTCAGAGTTTAGGAAGAAAGAAGGAAGTCATGAAAGAAACTTCAAAATAACCACCAGGTGCCAGATCCCAAGATGACCAGACAAGTGAGGAGGATTTGGAACATATGAGGAATGAGGAAACAGATAATCAACTCAGGGTGAAGAAGTAGATGACCATAAACAATGAGGAAAGAAAGAAGAGAAATTTTGGACCAAGAACAACAGGTGGCTATTTAAGTACAACTTGCACTTTGCCCTCACATGCATATGCATTGTTTTCACTTCCTTCCTTTCCTGTCTTTTTTCCACAGCCCTTGTGGGTCCGTATTGTCTCATGCCCCTATGATTGGTCAGGAATTACCCAGGTGATTATTTGGAAAGGATAAAAAAATCACAAAGATTTTCTGTAGAAACTAGTTTGATGAGAGGGTTTGCAAGATTGAGCTTTGTTACAATATAGGACAGCTTGAAATTGTTGTTGTGAACATGCTGCCCTAGAAATTGAAGACAGAAATTGATATGGAAATTCCAATGCTGATAGAGCAGGTTTAAAATTATTTCAATGGCGCAACAATTATCAAAGTATAGTGTAGAGGGCAGAAGGGGTACAGAAAAGGCCTCGAAGACCTGAGAGATGAGTTGCTTGCACCATAATAGATCTTGGGCTGTTTCAGTGCAGGCTCAATGTTCAGCTTTGTTTTTTTAAATTGTGACTATTTGTTTTTTAATGAACCTCCATCCAAGCAGGCCTTTGAGAGTGAGGAAGGAACCTGAGAAGCTCCTTATATCCTGCAAAGATGTATAATTGGCATTGGCATCACCTTTTAGTATTCGTGGTTGGGGGTTCTCCACCTCCCATGGTCAGAACAAGGCTTGAAGATTAGCAGAGGTAATGCATTAAGTGTAAGAAAAAGTTCTGATGATGCAATGTGGGGATATTGAGAAACTGGAAGAAATGGCTGTGTGTGGGGGCTAGGTCTGGGCTGGTTTCTGCACTAGATCAACCAAAAGTCCTACTGCTCAATGATAATTGAAGGGTTTAGACAGAGAGGCAGAAGGTGTGGATTGGTAAGATATTTGGATGGAAGTGGGAAGGTGATGTGCTTGCATTCCAGCATGCCATGTTCTTTGAGCACTTTTCAGATTTATTGGTTATACTTCAGTAAGATATTTTGCAAGTTCTGGTCTCTTGTGATCCTCATCCCCAAGACCCATTCACAAGGTCCAAGATAATGAATTTTGAAATTTGGTCTGAGCACACTCTTGATTGGTTTGATTTCCTTGACATTGATAATTAGATCATGAATGTTCAAAAAGATCAGAACTGTATTAGAAGATTCATAAAAGATGAAAAGACAAGGGTTTTATTGTGTAGGTTTGAAGTTGTTTTGGAAAAGAAGGTGTAAAGGGCTTTGTACCAGCATTGGGGACTATGCTTAAGACCATATAGAGATTTATTAATTAGAAGTCCCTTATTTTTTCTCAAAGTGATTTTCATGACTTTAGGTGGTTGATGAGGACTTTAATGTTGTTTAATCCATTGAGGAATGCACACCAAACATCCATTTGATCTAATTCAAATTTTTTGGAAGTGGTTAACATGATTAATAATTGCAGCAAGGTGTCTTGGCCCATGAGAGCAAAAATTTCATTTTAATTAATTCCCTTGACTTTAAAATTTCCCAAAACACATATTTTTTCCTTCTTTTTAACTAAAATTCCATTTTCATCCTTTTTTCTGAAATAGAAGTGCATAGTGTCAAGTGCTCTCTTGCCAGGCTTCTTTTTGGAAACTTCCCAGATGCCATGACAGATGATGTTGTTTAGTTAAAAATCTTTTGTGGAATCTGGCCTGCGTTGGACATCTTCATATGAGGTGGGATTGGAGAGAGGGATAGGTTATTCAACAATGAGATTTGCATGCCTCCTGTGTGAATGTTCCAGAATATGGTGAGGTCCCACATTAAGATAAATGTTGTTGGGAGCATTTTGATAGTTAAAAATGTAGGTTTATCCTTTGATTAGTGGATTGATGGAGAGTTAATTGCCAATGGGAGCATTGTGTGAGAGTTACAAGTTCAAATCTTTACTGCAGTCATAGTGATTAGTAACTCTGATAGAAATAAGAAAACCTTTGAAAGCAAGGAGGGAACAAACAAACAAGATAAGAATGAGATACAATCAAAATAGCCTAAGAGACGTGAGATAGGAGAAGAAGAACAAAACATCTAAGATTACCTTCCAATGTAGCTCAACTGGTGGAGCCTCACTGAGTAAAGATGTATACAATGAGGAGGGGCAAGTTGATGTTTCTCCTCCTGGACTTGTGTGTCTTTGTGAGGTTGTAGTTTGTTGAGCTTGGGGCAAACACAATCTTGAGATTTGTCTTCAGAACAAGAGTGGTTGTCCTTCCCTTTTTGTTCCCTCCCTACTCCCTCCTTCCCTTCCTGGAGCCCTTCCTCCCCAGGGTCACCCAATCGCGCAGCTGCACCTGTGTGTGGTGCCAATAGTTTGGCTCCCACCTGGGGAACTAGCTTACACTCCTCCTTGATCTAACTGGCATCAGATTGAGAATCTTCCTGGCTTGTACAACTTTTACATATCCCAAGGGCTTGGTCAGGATCTTGGCAACCATCTTGTCAGATGGGCAGTGAGTGACTCAGATGAGAGAGTTGGCCACCATCTCACAGAGATATTGGTAACAAAGCTCAATGTGACTGGAGTTGGGGTTCAACTGGGCCTCCTTACTCAGAAACTTTGTGCCTTGGTTGATGTTGACAATCAACAGGCATGGGATAGAGACGCAAAGACCCGGAAGAATATTGGACAACCATCTCACCTGTTTGGTGCAGATGTTCATAGCAATGAACTCAGCCTCCTTTGCAGATTGCGCAACCACCAACTGCTTCCTGGTGGCCCAACAAATTGGGTTCCCAAAGAGCGTGATCACATAGCCTGTAGTTGAATTTCTGCTAATAGCAGAGGTTGCGTAGTTGGCATCTGCCCATCGACATAGTCCCAGCGCAGAATTGTCTGTTTTCCTGAAGTGAATCCCCATAGAGGAGGTTCCCTTGAGGTACCTAAGCAGATTCTTTACTACATTTCAGTGTGTCTTGGTTGCTGAATTAGCATAGCGTGAGATGATTTTGACAGTGAACGTGATGTTGGGCCAGGTGTTGATAGACAGATGGATCAGCATCCCTACAGCTTTCTGCATTGTTTTAGTGTCAAATGCCTGGGAGTCACAGGAGATGAGATGGTGGAGGTTGAGAGGATCTTGGGCTTTGATGGTATTGGGACTATCCATCCTTAGCTTTTGCAGGGTCTTCAAGCAGAAGTCTTGCTGAAGAATGACAAGGGAACCATTGTCTTTCCAGTCAAGAGTAAACCCAAGATGTTGCATAGGAAGTTCCTGAGTGTGGATGGAGTAACTTTCAGCAATGTGATCCAGGAGTCAAATCAGTTGATCATGATCTGCCCCAACAAGAAGTCCATCATGCACGTGGATATGAAGCATGGTGGATTTTTCTTTGCTTACAAAGAGAAATTTGTCTTGTTGCAACAGGGTAAGTCCCAGGTTGGAGAGAGTCATAGATATATTTGACTTCCAGCATCTTGGCGCTTGTTTTTTCCCGTAGAGGGACTTGTTTAGCCTCAACACCCAATTCTCTTTTCCAGGAATCTTGAAACCTGCTACCTGCGCGACGTAGATAGTTGTGTCAATATCACTGTAAAAGAAAACCGTTTCAACATTGAACTGAAACACATGCAGGTTGCATTGGACTGCTATGGACAGGAGCAATTTGAGGTATTCTGTACGCCCAACAGAGGAATAGGTATTGAGGTAATGGCAAGGTAACTGCTGGTGATTTCCAAATCATACCCACCAAGACTTATGGTGCAAAACATCCCCAAACTTGTTCTTTTTCCAAACTAAATGTCACATATCACCAATGACAATATCATTGTTTGGTGGTGGTACCAGCGTTCCGGTGTTGCGGCTGATCAAGGACAAGTTCTCACCCGCCATTGACTTCATCCATGGAATACGCTTGGTGCAATTGGAAAATGCCTCCTTTAAAGAGATCACCTCCAATAGAAACACATTGTTGTCATTGTCTTTGTCTTGCTTATGGACCAAGTTTGCTGAGGGCTGTTCAGTTTGGGCAGCGTAGAAAGTGCAAGTTGGTAGAATGGCTGAGGGATCCAGAGCGCCGGAGATATCCTTTGGCGCCCTCAAGGTGAAGGGTATGTACACAAATTGCTGGGTGGCTAGAGTAGGATTGGAACATGAGTCCACAACCGTTTCAGCCACCGCGCTGATGAGTTCCTGAGAGGGTGCTTCTACAGCCGGTGTTGGTTTGGGAGTGACAGCACAGTCCGCTGAAATGGAGACCTCAGTTGGGCTTTGCAAGGGGATCAAAAAATTTTCAGAGCAGCCGCTAGTTTCAGAAACTTGGATGTCAGGGAGAGATGTTGGAGGTTTCTTCAGAGAGAGGGGGTTTCCATAGTCAAAAATTGCCCAAGGGTGAATGAGATCTTGACTAATAGTCACATGCTTCTTCAGGGGATTGAGACACCAACAAGCATCAGAGTAAGTTTCATAGCCCAGGAACAACATGGGGGAAGAAAAAGGAAGGATCTTGGAAGAGGGTGATTGAAGAGTGTGTACCTTGAGCCCAAATGGGCCTGGTGATTTCTCTTACTGGTTTGATGGTGCAATTGTGAGCAGTGAGGACACTTATTGGGGGGGACCACTTAATGGCCTTGGATGGAAGAAGATTGATGAGAGTGGACAAATAGAAATCTGCTTCATCCCAGTGAGAGATTGGAATGAAGGACTGAGCCAAGATGCAGCGCATTTTTGTAAGAATGATCTGCTTAAAGCATTCCGCAAGACTGTTTTTTGGTGGCAAGCAACTTGGGCCTTGCTCAAGCATGATTCTGCACAATTGAAGGAAGGTGATCAGTTTAGTTGAGCCAAATTTTCCACTGTGGTGTAAGACTCCAAATGGTGCTAGGCCGTGGCAGTTCTGTGGAGGGGAAAGGTGCTGTTTAGGCTGCCCTCCTGAGTGTTACAAAAATATTTAGATGTAACCAAGATCAATGTCCAGAACCTGTTAAATGAGGAATCAAGGAGTAGAGGATAAAGATGATAATGGTTTGGTAGTAATGGAACAGCACTATCTGAGACAAGATTATGCAGGGAAAAACTTGAACAAAAGAAGTTGAAGTCTGCTTAGAGTTCAAAGAACAAAAGCTGTTGTATGTAAACAACGCCCATAAGCTAATAACTCTTGTCGTCAGCAGAAGATTGGGGATGATCAACTCAAACCCAAGCAACCTCCAGGTTCTCAATGAACCTGCCCAACTCTCCGCAATCAAGCGCTTGAAGGGTACCAGATAACTGAGGGTGGCTGTACAAGACAAAGCACAATTTTTAAGAAGCTCTTAAAGCAAACAGTAACTGATTTGAAGCAACAATAACCTCAACACATCTCAAGGGACTCAAGAGTAGGCTGGCAGAATGCAACTCCAAAGAACATAAAGGGAGGTATAACACTCCAGGTCTTAAGCTTAATAAGACCTCTTCAATCAATTGTGATTGCTCCAGAAATATGATCAGCGATCAGGACCACTATGGTCAGAGAAAGCGATCAAGGAGTGGTATAACACACTCAAAAATTCCAACAGACAGAATTTTCTTCAACCAGAAAGGCTATTGTTTGGTGATAAGGATCAGGCCACAGAGGGGCAAAGACTAAGGGTCAAAAATGGATCAGGGGGCAATCAGAGATATACCCAGGATAAGGATCAGGATCTAATTCCACAATAACGGGGGGGACATAAGCACACACTCCCATCAATGATGAAAAAAAGGCTGGGGAGAGCCCCTCCTTTTATGGGCCATGGGTCCCTGTAAACTATTTACAAGAGATACTACAAATAGAGCGGAATTTTTTTTTTTTTTTGAGGATGAATGAAATAATAAAAGGAAATGAATGAGCAGGGATGAAAAGGAACACCAGACTGTGCCAATGGTGGGCACAGGCAGGTGAGGGTGAGGTGACGGGCCACGCAGACAGGCTGACGCCCCTTGGCAACCGCTGGCCCGCGGATGACCGCGCGGTCAGAATCCTTGAGGGGCGCGGGACACATCACCAACCCGCGTAGGCAACAGAAGACTCGCGCAGGAAACCAGTGAGCGATGTGAGCGCAGATCAGATGAGAGGTGATGATGATTGACCGGCTGATGATCAATATTGTCATCATTGGTAAATCTATTGGGGATCAAATCCAAATCCAAATCCAAATCCAAATCCGAGACCAATCAAGAGGCAAGCTTGGAGGGTGTGAGAGATGGCAAGTTTTTCAAGTAAGCACTGGTGTCAATATTTGAGGGCCTGAGGTTGTTTGGAGGTAAGCAAGATCCAGATTTAGAGGGTAGTGATGTAGCAGGTGAAGCCAATGAGATCGAGGTTGGGATGGATGGCATGGATGATGATCTTGAGCAATGAAATGCTGGATGAATCAATGCTGCTGCTCTCCTCAATGAATCAAAAGATGAAGTGGTGGTGATGATGATGGTCGATTGGGGGTGCCGGTGATGGATGGCAGGGTGGAGGCAAGCCCGGTGGTATTTTGGCCACGCGCTCGGCAAAAAAAAGTTGTAAGGCTGAATAGCGGAGCAGCAGAGATTTGAACACAAGAGTGGGGATACAAAAACCCAGAGATTGTCCTTGCCAACTGAGAGAATGAGCAGTTGGGAAGCTGGGAACCAAATGGAACCCTATTCCGAATCAAAGATTTTTTTTTTTAACTATGAATGATGATAAGGAAAAATCATAAAAAAAATTGAAGTCTCCGCACTGGCCAGGGTGTCCAGGATGGGGCACCACATCTCTCCCCAACTTACAGAATGTCCCTAGTCTGCACCCAAGTTTGATGCCATAAAAAGAGAAAGGAAAGAAAGATGATTGAAACCAAGGAATGGCCATTTTGATCTTGAGGGTGATTGAAAAAGAATATGTCAATCAATCCAAAGGAAAATCCTAGAAGTGGCTGAGATAAAATGAAGAAGGCGTCCCAGGTGCTCACATGCGTGGCATGAATTAGAGTTTCACAAAAAAACGCAGCAGACAACCCTGGTGGTGCACAATTGGGAGGACTTACTTTTGGAACAAGTTGCCTCCACAAGAATGCAATTTCTTGACATGATCAGCAGAGAACCTTCTGGCCATCTGAGTACAATCCAGTTCCTCCAAAACATATGATCCACCTCTAACTTGACAGACCACTCGGTAAGGACCATTCCAACGGTTAGAGAAAAGCTTTCCCCACTGAGTTTCCAAGGAACAATTATAAGCTAAGACTAGATACCCAGGGTTCAAGGGATCCCTGATTTGCTTTGAATGCTTGTCTTTCCAATACTGAACTGATTTTTCCCTAGACTCCATCATCTTCTGATAAGCTTCACTACGGACATCTTCACTCCCTTCCAGCTGCTTGGATCTGGCAACTAATAGATCAGTGGTGGAAGCAACCTTTTCCCAAGAAATACCTAAGAAAGATTCCATTTCCAGATCCAGATGAAGGACAGCCCTTTGACCAAAAATGATTTTGTAAGGTGAGTAGCCAGTGGTTCATTTAGTTGAAATTTGATCAGAGAAGAGGACCAGGGGGAGGAATTTGCAAAAATTCTTGCCACTTTCACCAGCCAGTTTGACAAGAGCAGCCTTCAAAGTAGCATGGCCTCTTTCCACCATGCCTTGGCCTTCAGGATAATAAGGAGTGGTCAACCTACATTGACCAGGAAGTGATTGGATCATATCAGCCAGTTTACCACCAAACTCGGAGCCGCCATCAGTCAAATAAGATTGTGCCAAGCCATAACACATCGTCCAAGTCTCATAAAGGAAAGCTGCTACTGATTCAGAGCTGAGGTTCTTAAGAAACTTTGCTTCAACCCATCCAAAAAAATCATCTCTAGCCACAATGAGGTACTTAGCTCCACCAGCCTTAATGTGAACCACACCCATAGCAATCCTCCCAAAGACAGTGGACTCTCCAGTGGGGTAACAAATTTTGGCCGGGCACCTAAGATCATGTTTCTTGCACACTTCACAACTCTTGCACCATTGAGAGACTTATTTCTTCAGAGATGGCCACCAAAATTGTTTGGATATTTTTTGATAAGTTTTGGTTTCCCCACAATGACCAAGGCCTTCATGGAGAATTTTCAGGATTGAATCTTGTTTAGAAGGGATAGTGACCACAATAAGGGCACAAGGATTCCCTCTTTTCATAAGCCTAGTGCCTTGAACAAAGAAGTTGGAGTACTTCCTCTTGAGAGATCAAAAATCTTTAGCAGAGATATCAGGAGGCCTTTGGAGGGTGGAAAGGTACTGCTCTAATTTAAGCCAGAACCCTTGTTGGAAGCCAGAATATTCTTGGGAGGAAAAGGTGAAGGCAGGGCAAATTAAAGGCTCCTTCTAGTCAAAATCCACTCCAAAATCTGATTCTTCATCTCCAAGAGGGCGTCAAGATAAACCATCAGGCATGGTGAAATATTTTCCAGGCCTGTGAACAATATCAAAAGAGAACAACTGGACGAAAGCCACCCAACAAGTCATTGGAGAATTTGGAAGACTGGGGGCATTGATCATTTCAATAATGGATTGTGCATTGACTTGTAACTCAAAGTTTTGACCCCAAAGGACAGTCTGGAGCTTCTTCAACATTCGGGTCACACGGCAAAGTTCCAGTTTTGGCTGGGAGTACCTGGATTCCACATCTGAGAAAAGAAGAGATTCATACAGAGAAGGACAATCCAAACCATTTTCATCTTCCTGAGTAAGGACAGCCCCAACAGATTGACAACTAGAGTCCACTGCCAGCTTGATCCTGCCAGCTTCAGGTCCATAAGTGATCTTTTTCAAGACAATGTATTTCCCAACAATTGTTTTGAGTATCTGGAATGATCTTTTGCAAGCTTGGGTCCAAAGCTATTCAACATCCTTCCTGGTTAAGAAACGCAAGGGAATACAGATTTTTGATAGAGAAGGGATAAAAATTCAAACATATATCACAACACCTAGGAACCCTCTGACTTCAGTTGGATTAATGGGAGTAGGCCAAGAGATAATTTTGTTGAATTTTGATGGGGCCATTCTTCTTCCTTCCTTGCAGACCACATGACCAACAATTTCCAGAGCAGGGACACAGGCAGCCAGTTTTGATTGAGAGACAGTGAGACCAGATGCCTTGATTCAAAACAGGATCCTTTCCAAAGTGGTTGCATATTCCCAGATAAATCAACGGATTCCTGAATGCCAGAGTAAGAGCTCATTGTTATAGTCAGAAACTGGATCTTTAATTCTGCCATTGTTGATAAAGATACCAGCATGATCAGGGATTTAATCCTGGAGGATCCAAACCATCTGAGCCTGATAGACTGCAACCAAATTGGTGGCACCTTGAGGCAACCAAGTCAGTTGGAAACGACCAAGGGGAGTATTGAAAGTAGTTAGGGAACAAGAAATAGGATGCAAGGATTGTTCGTCATAGCCACCCATAATGTCACCTAGACCATAGCAAGCTCTCCCAGAGAAGGATTTGACAAATTCTTCAGTATCAGGAGGGATACCAGAGTCTTTAATAGTAACCTTATTTAGATGCTGGAGATCATGAACTATTATAAGTTTACCATTACTTTTCAGGACACAGAAAACAGGACTGGAATAGCTAGAAGTCAATTGTTTGTATAAACCGGTTTGGACTTGTTTGCAGACCAACTTGATGAATTTGTTGACTTTAGCAGCAGGGATTGGGATCTTTTTCTTTTGCCAGGGATCATGTTCTACTACAGGGATGATATAGGGTAGGCCATAGGACTCTTTCAAGAGACCTCTCTCTCCTTCACAGAAATCAAGGGATTTTTCCCTAAGATCTAGGACATTTTTGATCAAATTTAACTCATCAGGAAGAAGCCATCCATCTGGACCAAAGTTGACCACTTTCAGACGTTCTTCAGTGACCCAACCAGAGGGAATGAATGGACCAGTGAGGGATTGGGATAGACCACAGTAAGGATCGCGGGATAGAGGAGGACACATAAGGGGAGGATTGAGGTTGAGAGGCATTGGTTGGTTGACTGGCTGGACCTTCTTTGCAACTGGTTTGTACTTAGTGGCAAAGGAGAGGAATCCTTGCTTCCTCCAAGCATTGACCAGTGAGACCTGACTACGAAAACTGAGACCATGTTCCAACATCTTCCAAGTTTGATGTTCTGCTGCGTCCTTGAAAGGTGCCTTCTCCATAAAAGAGGATCCAAAATATAACACATTTCTCAAATGTGTGGCACAGGGTAGAGTTTTTAAAATGACAGTAGTAGAATCCCCTGCTGGTGCACAATTGGGAGGACTTACTTCTACCCCAAATTGCCTCCAACTAAGACCATACTCCTTCATACCAAAGCCACCAAGAAAAGAATTGAGATCAAGATCTAGTTTAGACTCGTTGCGGAGATTCAAAACCGGAATAGAGGATGATTGATCAGGCTGAAAAGAAAAAGGAAAGGAAGATACAACAGATCCAGACAGAGAAGAAATATTTTTGGATTTTTTGGATTTTTCATGTGTTTGATTTTTGATCTTATTTGGATGAGAAGGAAATGATGAGGAAAAAGAAAGATATGCCTCTGAGGTGGGAGTTGGTCCATGAGTTCAAGTCTGAGGCTGAGAATAACTACAACTATCAGTAGGGCCAACCATTCCGCTAAAAAATGAGGATGAGAGGAATGAGAGTTTTCTTTCTGCTTTCCCTTCAGGACAGATTTGGAAGGATGACCAGGGAAGTCTCTTTCCCAACAACCAGAATTCAGAGAACAAAGATGAAATTCAATCTTTCTGCTATCAGCATCAGGGAGAAGAATTCTCTCACCAACTTGATCAGAAAACATCAGGGTAGCACCAAAGTCCATTAAGAAAGGCCTTCCCAAGATCATGGGACCATCCAGACAAGTGATCCAGAAGTGACAGTTGCCAACAATATTTTGACCAATTCAAACAGGGATATCCTCAGCAATACCAACCAGCTCACAGGACTGGTTACCTATTCCATACACAGCAGAATTGAAACTGACCCTTGGGCTAAGTTTAAGCTTGCAGGCCATGGAGTCCAAAATCAAGTTGAGCTGAGAACCCAAATCCACAAGGAGAGAAACCGTTTTAGTTGAATCACCAAGATAACATGGGAGAAAGCCAAGATGACATGAATACAGGTTGGCATCTGAAGAGGGATCTTTTCCACCAGAATCCTCCATCAGAGTACCAGAGGAGACCTTTAATTTGTCCGGACCAAGCTCCACACGTCAACGAGAAACCCATTTCTTCATCCCTTCAGCCACAGATGGAGAGATTGACAGGAGTTCAGCCACAGATAGATCAGGGATTTTAAGGTCAGAAATTTTCTTTAATACTCCTTCCACAGCATTAGGGTAATCCTTGGAGATGCCCCTCTCAAATCAAACTTTGGGCTGGGTGGAGGAAGGAAGATCAGGTGAAATAGGTGCTGGAAGAGGATCTGAGGGTTGGACAGGTTGAAGAGGGGGAAGATCAGAGTTTTCCTGAAACCTTTCCATAAGTGGTTCCCTTTCTACTTCCATGTCTCCACATCAGAGGAAGGAGGCTCAGGTGAAGATCAAATTTTAACTGGTTTTTGCAGGATTGAGGATGGAACAGGAGGAGACTAATGAGGTTTTGGTTCCTCATTGGGTTTCCTAGCTGGATCAGATTGATAGGTGCCAGGGAAGCTGGAAGAAGTGATAGCTGGAGGATACCAAGGTTGCAGAGTTCCACAGGATGATCAAAAATCCACAGAGACCAAGGATTCCTTCTTGGGAGTTTGTGGTTGGTATGAGGCCACCACATGACGGATCAGACGAGATGAATCAAAAGGTATCAAAGCACCATTAGGAAGGAAGAAATTATTTCCCTTCTTCTCTACTAACTTCTCCTCCTTGTCCTTCTGGAGTTCAGGAAATCTACCAGTACCATGGCCTTCCCTACGGCAATAATAACAGACTAGAGTAGATTTAGTAACATAATTAGCAGGTTTAGGAGTGGCTAAAGAGGATATTTTCTGATCTATTTTATTCTCAAATGCCTGAAGTAATTTAGTGATCTAATCTATAGTAGGTGTCTCCCGGTGAGTCTGAGGATTGGGTTTAGGTCTGCAATTGGCTTCCATCTTGTTCATGATTTTGTTGGATTCTTGGAGGAGGGAGCATGGACTGGTTCAGCAATTCTGGTCTGTTCAAAAGTGAGGGCAGTTTGACCTTTCATGACCTTGTCCACTGCTCCCCTCAAAACCAGAAAAGCAGGAAGTTTGAATCAATTATCCCTAGTAGTGATCATGGATCCATATTTAACCAGTTCATCCCTAATTCTTTCTTGGACTCCTGGTGAAAAGGATTGGAAACATTGGACTCAAATTTTGTCCACAGTGTTGATGTGATTGTTTCTGATGAGGTAAGATTGGATAGGATCCCAAGATTTTCTGAAAGACTGATAATCTGAAGCTGAAGAGACACCACCATTTGAGATCCATTGAGAAACCAGGGCATCCAAGTCTTGCAAAGTAAATCTGGCTACATCTTCTATTTTTCCCCAATAGGCCAACATAGCCTCCTTCAGGAGCCTCCAGTTATGAGTTTTGAATTCATCAAACAATTCGATAACCTCCATAACTTTGTCAGAAGAGATAAAAAATTGTAACTGATAAGCCATATCATGTTCACTGGCACCATCCACTTCAGAAGCCATCTCATAGGAGTCCGGGAATTGGTTGACATTTGTCCCATTGAAGCCTAAGTTTTTGTTCTGAGGTTTGATTTTGACCATCTTGGCCCGAACAGATGAGGAGGATCCAGCAGATTCCATGTTGAAGGGTTCCTAAGAGATCCAACGAGCAGAGTTCCAAGGTGGCTCACAAGTGTGGCAAGAGTAGAGTTTCACAAAAACAACAAGGATCTTGCCCAGATGGTGCACAATTGGGAGGACTTACTTTTGGACCAAGTTGCCTCCACGGATCAGATCTAAAAAAAGAACAAGTGAAAAAAAAGAAAAGAAAAAAAAAATCGGATCTTATTTTGGGGTTGATTCTTCAAGTTGGGACTGTAAATCCCAAGGTTGCTGGTTTGATCCCGGCCCGGGGGACCAAATGTAAGACTCCAAACGGTGCTAGGCCGCAGCAGTTCTGTGGAGGGGAAAGGTGCTGTTTAGGCTGCCCTCCTGAGTGTTACAAAAATATTTAGATGTAACCAAGATCAAGGTCCAGAACCTGGTAAATGAGGAATCAAGGAGTAGAGGATAAAGATGATAATAGTTTGGTAGCAATGGAACAGCAATATCTGAGAAAAGATTATGCAGGGAAAAACTTGAACAAAAGAAGTTAAAGTCTGCTTAGAGTTCAAAGAACAAAAGCTGTTGTATGTAAACAACACCCACAAGCTAATAACTCTGGTTGTCAGCAGAAGATTGGGGATGATCAACTCAAACCCAACCAACCTCCAGGTTCTCAATGAACCTGCACAACTCTCCGCAATCAAGCGCTTGAAGGGTACCAGATAACTGAGGGTGGCTGTACAAGACAAAGCACAATGTTTAAGAAGCTCTAAAAGCAAAAAGTAACTGATTTGAAGCAACGATAACCTCAAAACTTCTCAAGGGACTCAAGAGTAGGCTGGCAGAATGCAACTCCAAAGAAAATAAAGGGAGGTATAACACTTCAGGTCTTAAGCTTAATAAGACCTCTTCAATCAATCGTGATTGGCTCCAGAAAGATGATCAGGGATCAGAACCAGTATGGTCAGAGAAAGGGATCAAGGAGTGGTATAACACAATCAAAAATTCCAAAAGACAGAATTTTCTTCAACCAGAAAGGCTATTGGTTGGTGATAAGGATCAGGCCACAGAGGGGCAAAGACTAAGGGTCAAAAATGGATCAGGGGGCAATCAGAGATATACCCAGGATAAGGATAAGGATCTAATTCCACAATAACGGGGGGGAAATAAGCACACACTCCCATCAATGATGAACAAAAGGCTGGGGAGATCCCCTCCTTTTATGGGCCATGGGTCCCTGTAAACTATTTACAAGAGATACTACAAATAGAGCGGAATTTTTTTTTTTTTTTTTAGGATGAATGAAATAATCAAAGGAAATGAATGAGCAGGGATGAAAAGGAACACCAGCCCGTGCCAATGGTGGGCACAGGAAGGTGAGGGTGAGGTGACGGGCCACGCAGACAGGCTGACGCCCCTTGGAAACCGCTGGCCCGGGGATGACCGCGCGGTCAGAATCCTTGAGGGGCGCAGGACACATCACCAACCCGCGTAGGTAACAGAAGACTTGGGCGGGAAACCAGTGAGCAATGTGAGCGCGGATCAGATGAGGGGTGATGATGATTGACCGGCTGATTATCAATATTGTCATCATTGGTAAATCAATTGGGGATCAAATCCGAATCCAAATCCGAATCCAAGACCAATCAAGAGGCAAGCTTGGAGGGTGTGAGAGATGGCAAGTTGTTCAAGTAAGCACCGGTGTCAAGATTTGAGGGCCTGAGGTTGTTTGGAGCTAAGCAAGATCCAGATTGAGAGGGTAGTGATGTAGCAGGTGAAGCCAATGAGATTGAGGTTGGGATGGATGGCATGGATGATGATCTTGAGCAATGAAAGGCTGAATGAATCAATGCTGCTGCTCCCCTCAATGACTCAAAAGATGAAGTGGTGGTGATGATGATAATCAATTGGGGGTGCCGGTGATGGATGGCAGGGTGGAGGCAAGCCCGGCGGTCTTTTGGCTGCGCGCTTGGCAAAAAAAGTTGTAAGGCTGAATAGCAGAGCGGCAGGGATTTGAACACAAGAGCAGGGATACAACCACCCAGAGATTGTCCTTGCCAACTGAGAGAATGAGCAGTTAGGAAGCTGGGAACGGAATGGAACCCTATTCCAGATCAAAGATTTTTTTTTTTTTACTATGAATGATGATAAGGAAAAATCATAAAAAAAATTTTAAGGCTCCGCACTGGCCAGGGTCTCCAGGATGGGGCACCACAGCGGTCACAGTGAAAAAATACAGGAGTGATGCCCAGGTGGTTGTTGATCTCCTGAATGAAGGAGATGATTCTTGCTTCAGAGTTGGACTTGCTTTTCATCACATATATCCCTTTGAAGTGGGAAAACTCATTGATTATCACCAGGATGTAGCCCATTCAGTGCTTGGATGGGGGGGTTATCTGAAGCACATTGAGATGGAGGCGGTGAAAAGGGGAGGAGGAGGATGGCAGCAGGTTGGAGTGAGGGACGTGCTTGATCTTGCAGGTCTTGCACACTTCACAGTTGACGGAGGAGAACTCTGGGTTGTGGTTGGTGATGGAGTGTAGGGAGAGAAATTTCTTCAATTATTTGTTGGAAGGATGTCCTAAGAGCAAGTGCCACTCAACCTTGTAGCGTGGTACTGTCCCCAAGTATGAGGTAAGGTCACAGGATGAGTTTAGACATGCTACATATAGATTGCCTATATGTAAAAATTGGAATACAATCTTTGCGCACGACTTAACAAGGATGGTTCAATGTTGATGTACAATTTTCAGACTGTGATCTTCCAGTTGAGCTGCTGACACCAGATTTTGTGGGTCTTTGGGGGAATAGAAAACCAGGTATATCAAAGTGCCTCCAATGTCTAATTTCCCAACATGGGTAATCTGAATCCTTCCTCCATAGGTATTGAAATTCTTGGACAAAGGGGTAGGATCTTGAAGGAGTGTGTAGTTGCACACTGTAGAACAAGAGGCTCCAGATTCATAGATGAGCTCAAGATGAGATTTAGTGTCAGCTTGCTACTATGTACAGAGCAACCTGTGAATAGCAACACAAAACTATGAAAAAATAAGAATATCTCAATTAACAAAATAAGGAGTGAGAAATCCATAAATATTATTACAGGAATGGATTCCTCACCCAAAATTAGGAAGGGTCACTCACTGACCCCACCCTTGAATTCCATGTCCTTATATTTTTAAAATAATTAAAAAGAAAAGTACTGAAAATTTACAACACCTGTATGGAACTTTTTGGCCATTCTAATGATTCACACTTATTTTCATGTATAGGTTTTACACCTAAGATTCACTCAGAATTGAGGTGTTGTGTATATTTTAGGAGTTAGACGCGGAAATGTGTTATGTCACAATTCCCGCGCGCAGCCCCGCATCATTACATATCCCTACGTACTAGTAGTAGCAGATTCCTGCGTACTAGAGACCCTCGCGCAGCTGATTCTGCCACGCATGCAGCGGATCCTACCCCGTGCACATCTGTACTAACTGATCCCCGCGCCAGGATCAGTCGTGACTAATCTGACAACCAGGTACCGCTCAGAAGAGCTACAACCTAGTTAGGGTTGCCTAGTATATGTGAAAAACTGACATATGCATTACTAATGATCTAAAAAAATCAAAAGTTAAATAAAATTAATGAAAATTAAGTTTAAAACATTTTTTAATAATAAATCAAAAATCAAGGATTACCACGTAAATCACTGACCCTGATTTTTGAAGACCACAAAACACTACAAGGAGTGTTCATAAAAATTATTAAAAATTATTTGAATGATCATCAGATAATGGAAAGTTTTGGAAACATTCACATCCACCCGCTTCAAAGCAATATCAATAGTACAAATGAAGGATGAGTACAGAATGATCAAATTTACGCCATAACAGATTAACAGATCCTCTGGCTAAAGTAGTACAGAAATCCAGCAGATCTAAGGACAGCTGATTGACAGAACCAAGTGGACGTGCTAATCTTGCCCTTACTGGCTTGCCAGCCTCAGCCCACGAGCAGAACCCTCTCTACGTGCCCTGAGAAGATCAAAATCACCCCAAAAAGGTATTTATACAGACCTCTTTGGATCCATGATTCCATCATCAGTTACCAGGAATTATTTATTATCAATCAGACACTGTGTCATTGTTGATAAAATGCTTATATGAAGATAAGCAAGTGATTTATGACTTATTCTGTAGTAGTATTATTTACCCTTATTAACCAATCAACCATTGAAGTTTAGTCAAGCAATCTACCCCATCTTCTCTGAAACCCTTCCAATTATTCCAGTATTTTTGTGGTAAAGTGCTCAGAGTGAGTGTTACCCTTCCTGTCTTGGCCATTTGTGCTGTTAAGCCCGGCCATTAGTGGAATAAGTCCTTTCTAAGGCACCCATCTTTATTCCAAGGTTCTTAAACTGCCTAAGGAGGCCCCTTGAAGAGAGTTTGCTAGTCTGTAAAGATCCCCAGTAGTATAATACTGTGGCCCCTCTTTTATATTATATTGAAAACCATTTACTACCAAACCAATTAAACCTTGCAACTGCTCTTATTATATCATTTATTTGAGCTTCTAAGTGTTTATTATTGGAATAATAATTATTATTATCATTCCAGCATTTTTATCACTCTCTGTAGCTAAAGGACTGCAAGGTTCCTGGTATCAGAGAGCTGACATTTAGCCAAATTGGTGGTGCCGAAGATACCCTCTTTGTAGGCGTAAAAACGGCAGACCTCTGGACTAGAATTGTTGTCGCTTACATTATCTGCAATTTCCTTGTTCACGGACTTGCTTTCCTCATCAACTACATTGAGTAATAACTGCAATTGGAGTCTTTTGAGATCCTTGGCAAGTTGATTGACTCCGGCCTGGATATCCAGATCCTCCTTCACAGGGAGCTTCTTTGTGGGAGCAATTGATTGTGGTGTTACTGGGCTTGAGCGGGGATTTCTGGGCTTGGTTTGGTCAGACGGTCAAGGTTTCTTTGCCTTGCTGTGTTGGTTAAACCTCAAGGAGTGGGCTAGGTAGGTAGTCTCAGAGTCATGTGACTTGCATTGGCTTTCTTCCAACATCATGCGGTTGCTGACAGTCTCAAGCGTAAAGGGGGTGAGATTGTAAGAGGACTGTACTAGAGCTGACAGTGATGAGTCATGCCAAAGGATTTTCAGTTACAGGATTTCTGCCATGCCTTGAGACACCTCTAGGAAGCAAAAGTGTGGGGGATGACTGTTGATGGTTTCAACAAGGTTGATGTATAGTTTTTTGAAGCTTGCAGTGTGATCTCATAGCAAGGTCCCTGGCTTGTAGGAAAGGCTGATGAGACAAAACAGCATGTTGCCGCCTACAATAATTGAGTTTTTGCCGCAGGCATGAGCAAGGAATTTATAGGCCAATGAGGAATTGTTTTGAAATGACTTGATTTTGGATGGAACGTCACGCTCCACCACCTCATAGATTAAGCTCAAGGCATAGGAGTTCTTCTTGCAATAGGTTTTGGTGCCTTTGTGAATTTCTATCCAATTTTTATTGAGTATCTCTTCATGAGCCTTCCCAATGAGTAGGTTTTTGAACCAAGTTTTCCAGTCATGCAAGTTTTGGCGGTTAAGCTTTACCAGTTTGACTTTGTTTGAGTAGTTGTTTTTGGATTGATCAATCAACAAGTCATTTATTTGGATATTGCAACCCTTGTCCCTAAAACTTTCCATGGTCCAATTGCTAAACTTTTAACACCTGGGTTTGGATTTCCTTTTCTTAAGAGTTACTTGTGACCAAGATTTCTCACTTGCTACCATGTGAGAGTTACAAGTTCAAATCTTTATTTCAGTCATGGTTATTAGTAACTCTTATAGAAATAAGAAACCCTTCAACAAAGAGGATGGAAAAAACAAAAAACATAAAAATGAGACAGAATCAAAATATACTGAGAGAAGTGAGATAGGAGAAGAAGAAAAAAACAGCTAATATGACCTTCCAATGTAGCTCAACTGGTGGAGCCTCACCGCGTCAAGACGTATACAATGAGGAGGGGAAAGTTGATGTTTCTCCTCCTGGACTTGCCTGTCTTTGTGAGGTTGTAGGTTTTTGAGCTTGAGGCAAAAGCAATCTTGAGCTTTGTCTTCAGAGCAAGATTGGTTGTCCTTTGCTTGTTGTTCCTTCCCTACTCCCTCCTTCCCTTCCTGGAGCCCTTCCTCCCCAAGGTCACCCAATTGCGCAGCTGCACCTGTGTGCAGTACCAATAGTTGGGATCCCATCCTGCGCACTAGCTTACACATTTTGTGTGGAGGAATCTAAGGTAGAAGTTGCATTGTGGTTTTTTTGATGAAAGGTGGCGACCAAATTGGTGGCAAAACCAGCAGTTTTTTTTTTGAGAAATAGGAGGAAGAGAACAGGGTGTGGAAACCAGAAGAGATGGAGTAGGAGGAGAAGAAGATAGCCAATTGTAAGCAATAGAGGGAGTTGTACCTAGGTTAACAGGAGGAATAGAAGATGGAGTGGAAAAGGGAAGAGATAGATTGGTAGAAGAAACAGATGAATTGGAATCAGAAAGGGTAGTTTGAACAGGAGCTTGAATATTTAGAAAAGGGAAAACATTGGTTTTGAAGCAAATGTGGTGCAAGAAGTCAATCTTGTCAGAAATGGGATCCCACACTCAATAGGTGTGTTTTCCTTCTTCATACCCAAAGAAGATGCATTCCACCATGGATGGGGAGAACTTTGACCAATGCAATTTCTTTTTGTTGAAAAGGATTTCTCTGCATCCAAAAGTTTTTACGTGAGATAGATCAGCAGCTCTACCAAAAAAGATTTAATAGGGAATTTCATTTCAGCTTTTTGATACCAGGAACCTTTCCTTCCTTTGGCTACAACAAGTGATATTGGCATTGGAACAATAATAATTCCAAGAAAATATGTAAAATGCTCAAAATCATTGGTTAAGAAAAAGTGCAACGTTTGGATGGTTTGATTTGGTTAAATTTGGTTTAAATATATTTTTCTAGAGGAGTCACTGTTCATGAAAACAGGATATCTTTATTGAAACAACCTCTCTTCAACAGGCTCTTTTGAACCGTGTAAAGACCTTGGGAAAATGAGGTCCTAAGTGATTACTCAAAAGGGGTTTACTCAAGGGGAATGGGTGGACTGGCTGTCTTGAAGAACTTATGCCTAGAAGTAAGGAGGGAGTAACTTACTAGTTTAAGCAGGCACTCCATAAACTTGCAGAAATTTATGGTTGAAAGGTTCTCAGGACAGTTGTTGGTGATATTGCTGATATTATTCAATTGAATTAATTGTGGGGTTAGAATTAACAGTTATACTATCTGACTGAGGCCATAAATCCCTTTTTTATCTTACATAAACACTTGATCATGGATGGCAAGGGGTCTGGATTGATTACTAAAAATTACTGGCTTTTAAAACCATCCAAAAAGGGTGGTTTATATACCTTTTTGGGGTAGTAAGACCTTCTCAGGGAACGTAGAGAGGGTTGTGCTTTTGGGCTGAGGCTAGCAGGCAATCAGGGCTAGTTTGGCACATTGTTTTGGTGCGGAAAATTTGCTAGCCTTTCCTGTGTCATATTTACATGTGAAATAATTATCAGGAACTGTTTAAATTTTAATTTTTTATTTTTACAGTTCAGGCATATTTCATCATTTTGTATTATTTTATTTTGAGTGACATGGGTAGAAGTGGGTATTTGTAGATTCTGAACCATCTTCTGCAATTTTTGGTAATTTTTAATAATTTTTAGTTTATCTCCTTGGCATGGTTTGTGGTTTATAAAGATTTGGCAATCACATTTACATGACAACCCTCCTTATTATTTCTCACAATGTATTTGCTTTAGGTTTTGGTTTTCATATTTTTATTCAATATTCTGAGGTTTCAAAAATCCCTCTATCTTTTGTGGTGTTGTTATATAGCCTTGGATTGGGAACTGTGCAGCGGTTGGCATGCTCATTGCGGCACGCTTGGACATTGGAGACCCAAGAATGGAGCCTGCCCAACCAGGTTTGTGGGCAGCTAGTTTTGGAAGATAGAGCAGGGCAATTGGGGCTATAGGAGCAGGCAGGGTGTGCGCAAGTGCGGGCTGACCCACGGGGCAGGAAATCACGCGGCGCGTTGAGCAGATAACAACAATGCGGGGGGCTTGGTGTCAGCCTCCTGGATGCCAAGACCCTTGCTATCTTTTAGCTACCAGAGGTGATGTTGTAAATAATAAATATATTATTCAATAAATGCAGCAAAAATCCATAGAATACTTGGATTAAGCTTATTGCAAGGTTAAAGGGTTTGGTTATTGTTTATTGTTTTGAATCAAAATTGATTATTAAATATTTATAGAGGGGCCACAATTGTATTGGGGATCTTTAACACCTCTCTTCAGGGATTTCAGTATGAAAACACGTAGTCCTGGTTACTTTGGGTTCTTTAGTTTAAAGATTATTATACCCAAAGATAATATGTATATAAAATACACAATGGAGTGGTAGGGCCTTGTAGCCAAGCTACCACGACAGAGAAAGGATAATAAGACTCACTGGTATATTATTAAATCCTTTGGGTATCTGTTTGGGACGTGTACTGATGGGTTAAACCTGTATACTGGGGTTATAAGGTTGTTCAGCAGTTATAATTGATAAAAAGAGGTTTGAGGACGGATATTACTGATCAGAAATTGCCATAAATCACTTACTTATCTCTTATAAGTGTTTGATTACCTTGGAATGGCGTCTGGATATGAATATTACTGGGTCTCTGCCCATCAACATCCTCAAAAGAGCTCTGTATTTATAGTTTTTGGAGTCCCAATATGGTCCTTCTGAGGGTTGTAGGTGCTCAAAGGGACAGACACTAAGTCTAGCAGGGTAACCAGAGGTAGCCTGTCATGTGCCCTTGGTGCTATGGCCCGGGTAGCATCTAATTCCTTAGGTTATGGGAATTATTCTACCTTATAATGGACATTAGGACGTGTGAATAACACTAATCTGTCCTATTTATGTATTATTTAATTAATTATCCTTAATATATTTTCCCAGTCATATAATAATTATATTATTAGACATCTCTACAGACATTTTGATGTCAGGTAAGTTCTCATTATGTATTATATAACTGGAGTAAAAGTCATAATATTGTTTTTACTCTTTATCTACAAGTTCCAGTTGATTTGTTAAGATAATTACTTAAAAATATAAGTCATGAGAATTCATGTAATATTATTATCATTATCTTTCTTTGTATGTCACGAAGATGTTGATGTATAATAATTCTCATAAAAGTATATTGAAGTATTTTAATATATTTTTTGAAGCTTTCATTGTCTTATTTTCGACATTCTTGATTCTTTGCATTATATTAAATAAAAAATACGTGTAAGGATTATTTAGGTATTTTTATATAATATTATGTATATTTAGACAGTCTACTATCCAGGGGAACCTTTATTACATATGTAATAAGTTCCCGTGTATGTTGTAGCCTGTTTACGCGGTACCTGGGCCGCCTGTCACTATGCCAGCCCGTAGTCCCACAGCTGCGTAATTGTCAGAGGCCCAGGGCTGCGTACACAACCTTGACTGGTTGAAACGGCTGTATCTCAGCTGCGCGCAGGTGCTGTGGCTGCCGCGGCTGCGTGCGGGAATTGTGACAAAACACATTTCCGCCCGTAACTCCTAAAATATACACAACACCTCAATTCTGACTGAATTTTAGGTGTGAAACCTATACGTGACAATGCATGTGAAATATTTAATTGGCCAAAAAGCTCAATACTGGAGCCGTAGTATTTTGGTTCTTTTTTCCTTAACTATTTAAAAATATAAGGAGTTGGATTTCAAGGGTGGGGTCAGTGAGTGACCTTACCTAATTTTGGATGGAGAATCCATTTCTGTAATAATATTTATGGTTTTCCTACTCCTTCTTAGGTTAGCTGTATTATTATTGTTTTTATGTTATTTTAGTTACTTTTTCAGCTTGCTCTGCAATAGTAGCAAGCTGACAGTTGGAGTAGGGTGTGGTGGAGGGCCACAGCATGAGAAGGACAAACCAGGTGTGTGTAACAGTAGGTGGGCTTTAGGGTGGTTGCAGTATGGGAAAGGCTATAGGAGGGGGCTGGGCATGTGAAAGTGTGGGCCAACCTGCCAGGCAGGAAATCATGCGGCGCACCGGGCCAATACAGACAATGGGGGGGTCTCCAAGTAGGGCCTGGCGGAAGGCTGGGTCATGAGATGGACAAACTGGGTGTGTGTAAGGGTAGGCGGGCTGGAGGGTGATTGAGGCATGAGTAAGGGTTAGCGTTAGGCTAGGGTCCTGGTTTTTTAGGGTTTCTTTTCTATTTGTTGTTGGGCTGTCATTGCACTTGTACTTAGGATAGGGTTGAGAGGGTGGTCATAAAGTCCGCGCTCTCAACCCCAGGTTGTAGGAGATACATAGATTCATATATGGATAGATGGAGGGTAAAGGATACGGTGAAGGATATGGCAAAGGATACAGAAAGGAAAGGAAATGAAGGAAATTCATCTCTCTATATATCTCTCTATTCATCTCTATCTCTCTCTCTCTCTCTTTACTGGAGCCTCCTTATCCTTACAGGCGCTAGGACCATTGATTCCAGAACTTGAGGACAACTTTGGGGAGTCTCTCCCTCCTCTTTCCACACCTTCAGTCAACTTGTTACATATGCATGATGTATGCATCCAGGTTTTAGCATGTTCCTGTGGTACCTAGCTGTCAGGAGATGTGCATTTGTTCTTCAAGCGTGCAGGCGTTGAAAGCTGCGTGCAGAAGTCCATTATCTGCGGCCAGCAGCATATTGCATGCAAGTTTCTTGACAGATGCCTATATATTGAGTGTCAGGCGTGTGTACCCCTGCTGTATGGATGTGGGGCGGCCCGCGGGAATTGTGTCACAACAAAAATCCCCCTGTAACTCCTAAAATATACACAACACCTCAATTCTGAGTGATTTTCAGGCGTGAAACCTATACATGAAATCACATGTGAAGTATTAGAATGGCCAAAAAAGGTGCCATAGTGGTGCCATGGTCTGTTGGTCATTTTCCTTTAAAATTATTCTAAAAATATAAGGAGTTGGAATTCAAGGTTGGGGTCAGTGAGTGACCCTACCTTATTTTGGGTGGGAAATCCAAATTTGTAATAATATTTTTGGATTTCTCACTTCTTTTAATTTTATAATTTATTTTCATTTTTAATCTGCTTTGACTGGTTTCTCTGTTCAAGTAGCAATCTGAAATTTCATTTGTATGGAGCTATCAAGGGAATGGTTTTGGATATAGACCGTGGTACTTACTGCTTCCCCCCACCAGTGCAAAGGTATTCCACGGTCAAGTAACACAGCTCAAGCTTTTTCTATAGTGATTTGATTTCCAGGCATGGCAAAAGCATTTTGTTGGGGTGTTCATTGTGCTACTTTGAGGTGATTAATTCCTTTTCTTTTGAATAGATCTTGAAAAAGTTTGTTGAAAAATTCCTCATTTATCAGACACTACAAACTTCACCCTTTTTCTGGATTTTTTCTCAGCTAATTGGAGGAATTTCTGAAATTATTCAAGTTTTTGAGGCTTTTGCTTGTTTTTGAAGAGGAATTGGTATTTTGGGTATCCTTCAGCTATCTTCAGGAAATATTTTTTTCCACCTTGGTAGATTGGGGTGATTGGGACACGCAAGACCATGTGGATGACTTTCAGCTTGGTGGTTTTCCTTGGAAACTATCCAGAGAGGGTTTGGAAGTGTTTTTTGGATAAGTTGCACAAGGTACAATACACTTTCTTCAGGGATAGAGATGCAAATGAAGATTCTGAATATTTTTTACTTGGGTTCCCTAAATCCTGGTGTAAATTCATGGATTTGAAAAATGTGGTAAGTGTTCAATCAATTCTGAGATTGATCACCAGTAGGTTTTCTACAATACTGCATCTTATTCTTTGCAGCTTTTGAATCCACATGGTGTGGGTAAGAGAGAATAGCCAAGCTGTAGATACATTGATAATGGAACTAATGATTGAGATAGAGTTGGGGCATGAAATTTCTTTTCAATAATAAGATCACCACTCTTCAGTTTTATAGTAGCCCATCCCCATCCAATCACTGGAATGCTGTATCCATTGGCAGCATAGACAAGATTTGAGCATTCCAAGTAAGTTGAGAAGATTTCTTGATCCTTCATGTAATGACCTGAGGCTCTTCTGTCTATTATCACCAAGTTGGGAAGCAATTTAACCAGGAGGCAGTGTCCTTGATTGATTCCATTTTTTCCTTGACCACCTTTCTCCATAATGCTCTGATAACAGGCAATTGTGAATTCTGGATTCAACTGGTGACAATTGGCTTCTGAGTGGCAAGTGAGGGGATCGTGCCTTCCATAGGAACAGAAAGGTTGTCTTTTTGGCTTGCAATTTTCTTCATGGTTTTGTCCAGACCCAGAATTTGTAGGTGCTCTTACAAGCAGTGAATTTTTGGAAGTGTTTAATTTGTCTTGTCTTGTCAGTTAATTTTCCAGGTTTGTGAGAAGACTACAAATTTTTATCTGTATCCTTGAATTGTGAGTATTGTAGGGACTTGAAGATGTGTAAGCTTTGGGGAAGCTCTTCAAGGATGTGGTACAGCCACATTGCCTCCAAATGGTGACTGTCAAATGTTTGGGTAACTCTCATAGAAGTTGGAACAGTTCTCTGAAATCACTTTTTGCTGAGGTAAGATTACTAGAAGATAAATCAATGTTGTGCATTTTCCCAATTGTGTTTGAGATATTTTCCATTGAATCTTTTGCATAGTGGGAGCAGATGTCATCCCAAAGGTTCTTGTATAAGTATTTTTAAGTGTAATCAACAAACATGGTTTATTCTTGATGTTTGATTTTCATTTGAATAAAGTTGGTGGCCTTCTTGAGCCTGAGTCACTCCTATGTGCTAGGTTTAGCTGGAGTTTCCTCTTTTATTAGATTGTCAAGTTCTTTGAAACCTAGTTGCGTGATAATTGTGTTCCTCCGTCTTGGAAAGTTACTTCCTGTGAGGTTTTTAATGTTGGTTTGTAAGAGGTCTTCTTCCGTGATGAGAGTTGATGAACTTGATGAGGTGTTAAGATGTTGAAATATGGTGTTGGTAGTGTTAGATAAGGTGGATGAGTAGTACAATGATTTTTCCTCAGATTCTTTGTAATTTGATGCAGTGTTTAGAGATGGAGAGGTATATGGATGTGATTTAAGCTGGAAGTGTTCCAGGGTGGTAGCTTAATGTGTTCTAGTTAAAATTAAGAGCAAAACACATTTGAGGTTTTCTGGGCTCATAACCTGTTTGGATCTTTGAAATAACCACTAAGGGTCAAATCCTGATTTGTAGAAGAAAACTGAGGAGGAATGAGGATGCAGATAATCACCTTGAAAATAACCATGACAGTTTTGATCCTGAGATGACCGAACAAGTGAGGAGGAAGTGGAATGGAGGAGTAATGAGGACATGGATAATCACCTGAGGGTGAATAAGTAGATCACCAGAATTGATCAGGATTAGATTTCTAACCCAGCATGAAGAGATATAAAACCAAGGAAAACAGGAGTTGTTCAGATTTTAGGAAGAAAATATAGAAAGGAAGAATTCAAGAAAGGAAGAAGGAAGGAAGGAAGGAAAGAACCAAGAAATAACCACCACAGGTCAGATCCTGAGATGACCGGACAAGTGAGGAGGGGGTGAAATGGAGGAGGAATGAGGAAACCAATAATCACCAGAGGGAGAAGAAGTAGATGACCATAAATGATTAGGAAAGAAAGAGAAGAAATTTTGGACAAAGAAAAAAGGTGGCTATTCAAGTACAACTTGTCCTATGCCCTCACATGCATAGGCATTGTTCTCCCTTCCTTGCCTTCCTGCCTGGCTTCTGCAGCCCTTGTGTATCTGTATTTTCACATTTTTAATTAATTTTTTGGGGGGATTCAAGCTCTAATAAATTTCTTTGAAAAATCAAATAACTTTCTAATTTTTCTGCAGATTTTTTTTATGTATTTTTTACCTTAAAAAATTCATTCAAAAAATCAAAAAAATCAAAAAAAAAATCAAAAAAAATCAAATTTTCCAGTGGAGTTTGGGATCTTTCTTTTTGCATTTTTCATCATTTTTTTTGTTTTTGTTTCAGCTCTAATTAAGTTTAAAAAGCTATCAAAGAACTTAATAATTCTTTTTGCATATTTCTTGGATGCATTTCTTTACCTTAAAAAATTCATTCAAAAGTCAAACAAATCAAAAAAACCAAATTGCTCATTGCACTTTTGGATCCTTTTATTTTCCTTTTTAATTCATTTATTTTTGATTATTGAAGCTCTCAGAAATTTAAGAAAAAAACAAAAAATATTTTTAATATTTTTTGAAGATTTTTTGGATGTAATATTTTATCTAAAAAAATTAATACAAAAAATCAAAAAAGAAAAAAATCACATTGCACTTTGGGATCCTTTTTTTGCCCTTTTTTTTTTTTGATTCAAGATCTCAGTTTTGATTCATTAATATTTATTCATTTAAATTTAGGGAATTATTTTTCTCACGCATCCAACCCTTTATTTCGTGCATTTTGATGTTGTTGCCCAGTTGCACCCCTTTAATATTTCACACAAAAATACTTTATTTCACGCAAGTTTCAAGAATTCATTTTTTTTGAATTCTGAATGCACAGAACCATGGAGGATATTCTTGTACCCCTAACCAAAATATTTGGTAATTTTGGAGCCATTAGGACCCCTTCAAAAATGCAATCAAAAAATGAAAAATTTCCATGAAACTAATTTTGCATGGGTTTTTGGATCCTTATTTTGGCTATTTGAGTTGGTTTTTTTTTTTGGTTATTTTAGCTTCCAGAAATTTTGATCAACATTCACAGAGCTTCAAGATATTTTTTCATATTTTGTGGATTTATCCTTTCACCTTGAATAATTCCTTCAAAAAAGACAAGAAATCAAAAAAAATCAAATTTCTCTTGAGACATTTCAATCCTTTTTATCTTCCTTTTTATTTCATTTTTTGGGGCAATTCAAGCTATCACAAATTTATACTAGCACTTAAGGAGAATTCAAACATTTTTCTCAGATTTTTTGGATGTATTATTTTACCTTAAAAAATTCCTTTAAAAAAGCAAAAAATCAAAAAATTCAATTTTCTCATTGGATTTTTGGATCCTTATGTTTGCCATTTTGACTAATTTTTGCTGATTTTTCAAGTTTTGATAATTTTGAAAAGACTATGCAAAAGCTTTTGAAATGTTTTTTCAGAATTTTCAGATGTCATTTTTTATATTAAAAAATTTCATCAAAAAACCAAAAAATTCAAAAAATTCACTCTTCTTTGAGCCCTTCACATGCAAATATTCAATATGACTGAGAATTCTTTCCTGGGACCACCATCCATCTTAGAGATCTCAAATTATCTTATAAACCACACCCTTGACCTTTTCCACCCTCCCATCACCCCCCACCACTACCACACCTCACCCCACCTCCTCACACCACACCACACCACATTACACCACACCACCAACCACTCATCAAAACAAATCAACACTCCATATAATTCCAAACAAGAACATATATTTTTCCAATGGCTCAATAAAACATCCACCCACCTTTCAGAACTGTTTCAACTGTTTGACCAGGCCCATCCTTCATTATCTCATCTAATCAAACTAGTGATTCAACTACTCTTTCTCCTTCTTCATATACTCAAACTCTTGATTCCATCTTTCTGGCCCCTCCTCCTGAGCTATCATATAATCAAAAGCAGGAGCTGGTTGAGGCTAACAAATCATGGTAGAAGTCCCACAGATATGCCGTATCTACCAGATTATCAAATTGCAAGAATCAGGCCTACACTTATTAATGTGATAAATCTGTGGAATATAAACCAAGAAAAGATTCCAACAAATTAAAAAAATAAACCATAACCAATTTTCCTTTCAGGTTTTCAGGGAATCTTTCAAAAAGATTGGGTTCTTGGGTGTTTAAGGTTATATTTCCAGAGCACAAATATCCACCTTCCATTTCTCCTTCCACTCATCCCATCCACAGAAAAATCCAAGGGCAGAAAAAGGAGGTGGTTGAATATTAGGGCGTATCAAAGTTAGCAAACCGGCCATTAGAAACACACCACTTCTTTTGACCAAACCCACCATTTTCATGGCGGGTTTCTGAAATACACATACCCCCTAACTGGTGTATTTCAAATTTGCGGGTTTCATGAAAATGGCGGATTTCAAACATCAAACCAGCCGTTTATGCATCATCATCCATCCACCATCCATAAAATCTAAAACACCCATCCACATCAGCAAATCCATACCAGTTGCATCTCCATTGCATCACACACATCTCATCTCCATTGCTTTGCATATCTATCAATTTTTACATCTCCATCTTCACACAAATAAATCCCATCATCATCTCATCACCCCACATCACATCACCATCTTTCTCAACATGTCCAATCAAACTTCCCACCAGCAAGTTGAAAACGCAAAAAAGCTGACTGAACTTTTGCTACTTTTTGACTGCCATTCAGACTCTGATTCAGACTCCAATTTGGAATCAAATAGGTCAGCTTTGAATTCTCTGTTGGAAAATAAATACATGTTTCCAAGAATAGACACCCCCAACAACCCTATGCATGAAAGGCAAACGCTTCATCTTATCCCCAACTTAAGCTTCCAGCAACTATTTTGAGCTTTGTTGCCTTCATTCATGAAAATTTTGGAGATGATTGAAGACCACCATTGTCAACTCTCTGATACCAGGAACTTTGCAGTCCTTTAGCTACAGAGAGTGATAAAAATGCTGGAATGATAATAATAATTATTATTCCAATGATAAACACTTAGAAGCTCAGATAAATGATTTAATAAGAGCAATTGCAAGGTTTAATTGGTTTGGTAGTAAATGGTTTTCAATATAATATAAAAGAGTGGCCACAGTATTATGCTACTGGGGATCTTTACAGACTAGCAACCTCTCTTCAAGGGGCCTCCTTAGGCAGTTTAAGAACCTTGGAATAAATATGGGTGCCTTAGAAAGGACTTATTCCACTAATGGCCGGGATTAACAGCACAAATGGCCTAGACAGGAAGGGTAACACTCACTCTGAGCACTTCACCACGAAAATCCTGGAATAATTGGAAGGGTTTCAGAGAAGATGGGGTAGATTGCTTGACTAAACTTCAATGGTTGATTGGTTAATATAGGTAAATAATACTACTTCAGACTAAGTCATAAATCACTTGCTTATCTTCATATAAGCACTTGATTAAAAATGACACGTTGTCTGATTGATAATAAATAATTCCTGGTAACTGATGATGGAATAATGGATCCAAAGAGGTCTGTATAAATACCTTTTTGGGGTGATTTTGGTCTTCTCAGGGCAGGTAGAGAGGGTTCTGCTTGTGGGCTGAGGCTGGAAAACCAGTCAGGGCAAAAGTAGCACGTCCACTTGGTGCTGTCAATCAGCTGTCCTTAGATCTGATGGATTTCTGTACTATTTTAGCCAGAGGATCTGTTAATCTGTTATGGCGTAAATTGGATCATTCTGTACTAATCCTTCATTTGTACTATTGATATTGTTTTAAAGCGTGCAGATGTGGATGTTTACTAATTGTCCATCATCTGTTGATCCTGTAGATAGTTTGTAATAATTTTTATGAACACTTCTTGTAATGTTTCATGGTCTTCAAAGATCAGGATCAGTGATTTATGTGGTAGTCCTTGATCTTTGATTTATTATTAAAAAATGTTTGAAACTTAATTTTCATTAATTTTATTTAAGTTTTGATCTTTTTAGATCATGCGTAATGCGTATGTCCATTTGTTACATATTCTAGGCAACCCTAACTAGGTTGTAGCTCTTCTGAGCGGTACCTGGTTGTCAAATTAGTCACGACTGATCCAGGCGCGGGGATCAGTTAGTACAGATGCGCGCGGGGTAGGATCCGCTGCGTGTGTGGCAGAATCAGCGGCACGCGGGTCTCTAGTACGCGGGAACCTGCTGCTACTAGTACGTAGGGTTATGTAATGATGCGGGGCTGCGCGCGGGAATTGTGACATAACACATTTCCGCGTGTAACTCCTAAGATATACACAACACCTCAATGCTGAGTGAGTTTTAGGTGTAAACCCTATACGTGAAAATACGTGTGAAATATTAGAATTGCCAAAAAGTGCCATACAGGTGTTGTAATTTTTAGTACTTTTCTTTTTAATTATTTTAAAAATATAAGGACTTGGAATTCAAGGGTGGGGTCAGTGAGTGACCCTACCTAATTTTGGGTGAGGAATCCATTCCTTTTTCAATATTCATGGATTTCTCACTCCTTATGTTGTTAATTGAGGTATTCTTATTTTTGTGTTACTATTTGACAGTTTTGCTCTGTACATAGTAGCAAGCTGACAACCACATCTTCCAGAACAATTCTTGGAATCCTCAAAGAAATACAGCCATCCAACTTGATGTTGCTCTTTGTAGATTGGGATCAAATGGAAATGGAGAAGCAATCCATTGATTGGAAAATCTATTCTCAGTCAGTTATGTTAGCATTGACTTATACACCAAAAGAGTCATGATTTCTATCCTATCTTTCCGTTGCTCAGTACTTTCTTGACAAACCAAAGAAGAAAGCAAGGAGATATCTCAATTAATGGAGACCAAAGGCTTTCCTTGTTGCATTGGGTTTTTTGATGGAACCACCATCCCCTTGAGTCAAAAACCCAAGCTAGATGGCAACCACCATTTTGATTGCAAAAAAAGGCAACTGATTCATTTCTTTTCCAATGACTTTGATAACACCTTTGATCACACCACTGACCAAATATGTTTCATCTCTTTGTTAAGATACTCTGTGGCCCTAAAACTTGTTTTTGATAAAAAAAAGAAGTTCATATCCCTCCATTCTGGCCTTCCAGGTTCTTGTCATTATTCTTACGTGTTCAATTGGATGTTAATTGCCCAAAAACCAGGGAACTACTTTGACCAAGATCAATACCTTCTGGCTGCTTCAGCTTATGCTAGTGGCAAATATGTGGTTCCAGCATACCAGAAGGTTTCATCCAACAATCAAGGAAAAACCAATTTCAACTATCATCTTACCCAATCACAAGTTTGGATTGAGTATGCCATAGGAGTCCTGAAAGGAAGATGGGCCAGCTTAAGGGAAATGCAAAACCAGCTTCAAAACCCCAAAAACATGAATTTCCTCATGAACTGGATTATCACTTCTGTAATCCTTCACAATCTTTTGGCCAACATCAAAGATGAATGGGACAAAATATTTGAAGATGATATTGCTGACCCACCTCAAGTCATCCCTGTCTCATCTTGTCCCTCATCTTCTTCTATGAGAGAGCGGGTTCTTCCTCTCACCCTTGCTTGCTTTGATGAGTTCTCACCCTTGCTTGCTTTTATGAGTAATTTTTGATTTTTAAATAGGTGAAAAATAGCTTCACAGTAAGTTTTTTTTTTTGGTTGTTCACCCAAGTTTCCAGGCTGAGTCGGGGGTTTTTTTTTTCTTAGTGGATTTAGAAAAAATCAAAAAACACCTCCACCTCATACCCCACCACTTGCCAGCCCATCCACCTCTCCCCTCCACCTCACCGCTCCAACACTTCCACCTCACCCCACTCACACACCAGTCACCTTCCTTCCTCCTCCTCATCAAACCACCTCCTTCACCTCAGCAACCTAACCAACCTCACCAGCCTCATCAACCTCACCAAGCTCCCCAAAACATCCACCATCAAACTCACCAACAGACTCAGTGAGTCCCCTTCCCTCATTCTTTCCACTCACTAAACCAACCTTGCTTACCTCTCCTTTGAACTCCCCCAAGGTCTTCTCTCTCAGCTCCACCTCATCTCAGTTGCATCCCCCTCCCTTCTCTTTCCCCCCCCCCTTCCTCCTCCTCCTCCTCCTCCTCCTCCTGCCTTGCTTGACCAACCCCCACCAATTGATTAGGATTTGATTGACCAATCAAATCCTGATCAATCAATTTATCAATTGATTGACCAATTGAATCCTGATCAATCAATCAATTGATTAGGAATTGATCTACCAATTGAATCCTAATTGATTGATTGATTGACCAATTGAATCCTAATTTTTCAATCAATCAATTATGAATTGATTGACCAATTGATTAGGAATCAATTGGTTGATTGAAACCAACTTGATTGGTTGATTGATTCGGTTTCGATTGTTTTGATCAATCAATCAATTGCAATTTGATCAATCAAGAAATCAGTTTGCTTTTGATTGCTTGATTGTTTGATTGTTTTGAAATTTTTTTTTAATTTATCAAGCAATTTTTTTTTTCAATCAATCAAGCAATTGATTGCAAATTTCTCCTCCACCATTTTTTGGAGATTTCTTTGGAGCTGACCTCTGCTGTTTTTTTTTTCTTTTTAGGTGTCTCTTGACTGCATGGGAAGCCAACAGGGTATTTTTTGATTATTTCAGGTGTTCTTTGCCATGGAAGGTAAGTTTTTTTGATAAATTTGCTTGTTGGTGTGTTGCATGGGTCACTCATGCCATTTTTTGGGGGGGATTCAGTTTCTGGTGTCCCTGGGTTCAATTCCCGGTTTGGTTTCTTTTTTTTTATTCAATCATGTTTCACTGATGATGTCTATTGGACTGACTTTTTTTTTTGGAAAACATTTGACCACTTCTGGGGAACATCCAACTCTTCTCCCACCCCCCTCAAAATGCTACACAAACTATTGAATCCCTCCTTGTTCCTCACCCCAATCTAATTATAGGATTGGGAGGGAACAAGATGGAAGGAGATGGCTTGAAAAACATACTCAGAGGTGGGAATAGTAGGGCTGCTTGCTGAAAGAGGCTTCAATATTGCAATTCAGAAATGTCTTTGGAAGTTACTGAGGAAGGTATTAATGAAAAGGTGGTCTGTTCTGGTTGGAAACCGCATCCTTTGGATCTGTACCCTGCAATTGTTTCCAAAAAGAAAAATAATAGTTGCAAACCCACCCTGGAAGAGTTTGAGCAAGCAAAGAAAACAATCAAACCATTCCATTTCTTCCACTGTGGCAAAGTAATTGTCCTCAATAAATCTAATCACCAAGCCCTGGTTGTAACAATCAAATTTGTGCCCTTGGATAAACTCTCAGAACAAGATCAAAAGGAAATCAAATTTGATGCCACTTTCCTTCATGATTCAAAAAAATTTGTCAACCCCGTTGGTCCTTCAGGATCTTGGGGTGGAAAAACGTGGGAAGTTGGATGGAAAAAATTGATGCACCCTTCCAAGTTATTTGGATTTTATGTGAAGAAATCATCTATTAGATCTTCTCCTCCAGAGTATGCTTTCCTCAACCTTAAGGCCAACAAATTATCCCAAATTCTATGAAAAATGTTTTGCAATTTGGGCAAACTTTTCTTTGAAGCAAACCGCAATACCATGAAGGACAAAACCATCCCCTATTTCTCTTTTTTGGAATTTGGTTCCAATCCTACACCTTTTGATTTCTCCCCACACATCACTTTCACCTCAAATTCTTTTTAAAACTCTCCTTGTATTGACAAAGGCAACATCTCTGACTACTCCTTTTTACTTGTGGTTCCAACAAAGAAATCAAATGGTCAACTTATTGAAAATATGGACAAAGAACAAGTATTGGATGGCCATTTTTTTTTTCCTGACCTTGGCTTTGGAATTGATTTCAAGCAAAAAAGGTATAGTCAAAATGGTTTGGGCAGCTAATAAGTACAAGCACTGTACCTTTCCTGCTGTGGACACAGCAACCCATACCAGAATGGCCATGTCACTTCAAATTAATAAAAAAACTAGAAACACATTTAGGGACTTTAATAATGGCCAAATTTACTCTAGAAAAAAAAAATAAAAACAAAAAAGATCTGTATGTTGGTGGGGCTAAGAATAATCTCAAAAGTTGTAATCAAAAATAATTTTTTTGTTTTTCTTTCACCCATGCAAATATATCTACAAGCCCAGCTTTTGAGTTATCTGCTTTATTTCATCTATTGTTCTACTGCTACCAATGCAAGCCAAGGCTACTGATACCTTATCCTTTTTTTTGGTTGCAAGTTGTTCCCTCTCCTTTTCCAGTTGTGCTTGCTGTCAATCCTTCTCCTTTTCCTATTTTTGAAACTCTAGCTCAGCCTGTTTCAACTCTCACTTAGCATCCCATTTTTGTTGGTGAGCCAAACTCTTGGCTTTCTGCTTTTGAACATCCATGGCCAGTTGATAATCCCACTTTTGGTTAATACTAAGAGACTCGGATGTCCGCAAGGATTAGGATAGAGGATTTAGACTGTAAAGTAGCGGAGTGGATTAAGGGTAGATAAGGCAAGACCAGTTTCATGACTGAAGTCTTGCAGTAGCGGAGAGTGATAGCTGGCCTACATAGGGCCTGAGGAAATGGTAATAGGAGGAAATTTACTTCTCAATGGAATACCTCAATAAAGTTACAACCCGGATTGCCAGGAGGGACCCAGCCACTATAGGTGGCTCTTACTTTGAGAGAATCATACTGGATGGTGAAATTGCAAGGTCCTGGAAAAGACCAATTTAAATAGACAACTGGAGAGCCTATTACAGGGGGCCTACAACTAGAGAGCCCCTCACAGGGGGCCTAAGGCAGTAATGACTATAGTGGAGGACAGTGATAACTAATCAACCATGGCAGAAATATGAATCAGTGACAGATTAAGTGACATGTAATAATAAGTGAGGAGAGTGAGGCTATGAGCAGAAAAACCAAAATCCAGCACTTTTGTTTTTCAGATTCAATTTGTGATTTGACTGTTTTTTGCAGGGGAAAAGCAATGAGCATGATTTTGAAAGAAAGGATATTCAATGAATGGACTTACATGAATCTTGCTTCTCCATGATTTATTCAAAGCCTGAAAAACTGGAAGCGTTTATCCTCTTTTGACAACTTTTGGGGTTTATATTGATGGAATTGGAGGCCTTTTGCTTACCCTTGGCAGAGGAGGTTTGAGTCTTACAGTTGTCACTAGTGTTTGAACGCAATGTGGGAGGCCCCATTGGCTTGAGTTTTTGGCCATTCTGGAATGGATGAGCCTGTTTGTTTACAATCTAAATCAGTCAGGATTAACCAGACAGAAGACAAAAGAGCTTGGTTCCTTACTTGAACCAATGTTGAGGGTAATGGAGACTGTGGAGTATCTTGTTCTGCATCAGCAAGGTCAATGAGATCTTCTAACCCAGGAAGAGATCAATCCAAAGAGGGAGGGGAGGGGTCCAAGGTTGGGTTTGAGTCCTCAATCAATGCGGAAGTAGACTTGATTTGAGCTGATTGCGTTTGAATATCCTCCTTGGCATTGGATGGGGGCCACTCATAGGTTTCTTTGGGATCACCATTGCTAGGCTGAGCATTCCCATCCAAGTCCTCAGCGTTGACTGAATAGGATTTTTGGGCATCAAAAGCAGCTAGGGGGGTGATTTTGGCCTTCTTTCCAAAGATTTCATCCATTTGAATATAAAAAGAACAAATGGAGTCCAACTTATCAGCCACCAAGTTGATTCCCTTGGCTTTGTCAGATTTGGTGATACCAAAGCCAGTGGAGATTTACATGGAGTGGGCCTTTCTGTACTTGGCTCAATAATTCTTGAATTGCTCCCTCATCTGTTTGGATGACAGCTCCAGCCTACCTTTTGTTTTTTTCTTGAGTTCATTGGCCATCAGGAGATAACCATTGACCTTAGAGGATGGAGGTGCCAACACATGTGTCATTGTCTGATCCAAAGCAGGCATCATAGTTAGAGGGAATTTTGAGCCAGTTGACCGGGATGATGTGATGAGCTCTCTTGAGCTGACTTGAGCCCTTGGAAGCTTATGGGGAAGGATTTTTTGAGCACTTGGAAGCTGATGGGGGAGGATTGTTTGTTGTGGAGTTCCTTGGAAATTTTTGCTTTGGTGTGTTGGACTTTTGTGTGTACTTGCGGGGGGAGGTTTGCTGAGGGGCCATTTGGAAAGAGTAAGTTCAATAAGGTGATGAGAGGGATAAAGTGACAAGCAAGATAAAGTGATGAGACAGATAAAGTAACAAGAGCAATAAAACAATGATTGGATTCTTTGGATGAGGTTGGAGGTAGATTGATGAGAGCAATGAAGCAATGACATAGATGAAGCAATGAGAGTGATGAAGCAATGAGAGCAATGAAGCAATGAGAGAAATAAAGTGGTGAGTGATCAAGTGATGAGGGTGATAAATTGATGAGAGTGATAAAGTGATGAAAGTGGTGAATCTTTTCATGATGAGGCTGGAGGTAGAAGGAGGTGGGAAGCCAGGGGTGGATGACGTGGAAAGGTGGCGGAAGCCTTTAAATAATTTATTTGAAAAAACCCACTTATTTCATGTTAACTTTGACACGTCTGATGTGAAATAAGTGGGTTTTTTGATTTTTAATGGCGGATTTGGGTTGAAACCCGCCATTAAAAAATGGCTGGTTTGGTTACCTTTTATACGCCCTATTTATCCAAAGCTGGAGTTCCCCCTTTAAAAATTCTCAACTCTCTTATACAAAACTCATCATCACCTATTCATACAAATCTCCCTAAAATTTACAACAAAATATCCCAAATACAAAAAAATGCCCTTGATGGCAAAACTCCTGTGGAAGCAATCATACTGGAACTCCAGAATTCTTGTTTTTACAAAAAAATGAACAATTTTTATGTTCAAATTAATTCATTCTTCATTTCACACCCTGATTCCATGAAACTTCTCAAACTTTTCCCTCATCTCATTATGATGTACTGTACATATAAAACCAACAAAGTTTGAATTCCCCTTCTTCATATTCTTGGGATAAAAAATTCTTGTAGAATATTCTTAGTTGCCTTCTGTTTTTTATCTCAAGAGAAAAAACATAAATATGATTGGGCCCTGACTCAACTTCAGGAAATATTTGAAGATAAGGAACCTGGTGTGATTGTGACAGACAAGGAAAAAGCACTTATTGGTTCAATTTAATCATTTTTCCCTTCCCCTTATCATCTTCTCTGTTTCTGGCTCATTTTCAAGAATATTCAAACTCATTGCAGGAAGCACTTTGAATCTGAAGATAAATTAAAGCTATTCCAGAAACAATGGCATCAGTTATTTTATTCAAAATCTGAATCAAGCTATAAAAAAAACTTCACAAAAATTTCCCTGGTCTGGAATTCTCCCACTTCTGATTACCTTATTGAAAAATGGATTACTCTCAAAATAAAATTTGTCTCCTATTTTGAAAACAAATACTTTCACTTTGGAAACACAAGTACATCAAGATTAGAAGGTTCTCACTCCTACATTAAAACATTCTTCAATTCTTCTATTGGCTCTTTCTATAATTTAGTTCAAAAAATTTACAGTTCCATCACCATCCAAGCCCATGAGAGAGCCATTGAAGCCTCTCAGCAAGAATTCAAGCATCTCATTGTCTTGCCTCACTGTGTGGATCATCTTTCAGGAAAGATCACCCACTTTGCCCTCAAAATCATTCATTCATTTCATCAGGTTCCTGATTCTTCCACCAATTGCAACAACTGTGATTACTCTTCTTACATGGGTACACCATCTGTTCACAAAGTCAGATTCGCCATCAGAAAGGGTGAACTCTTCCAACTTGATGATTTTTTTCCTCAATGGCATTTCAAAGCTCCCATCTCAGTAAGTTTTTCTCTTCTTGGGGGGGGATTTAAGCTCAAATAAATAATTTCCTGATTGGTTTTGAATTTCCTTTCTCCAGTTATCTATTGACCCTGAATCAACTCAAAATTCATAAAAACTTGAAGTTCCAACCAAAGACAGTAATGAAAATCTGTATTTCACTAAACAGTCTGAAGAATTCAGCAAGTTACCACATAGAGAACAGCTATATTATCTGGGTGAAAGAATGAAGTTGTACAGTTGCAGATATCAACTTACCCTGATTGAATAGACACATTCTACTCAAAGATCAAAAGTAAGAGGAAGACCCAAAGAAGCAGCCAATAATTTCAACAAGATCGCTCAGTCCCCAAGCAAAAGATATCCATCTCTTTTTGAATATTTAGAAGAACCAAAGAGGAGAGGAAGGCCAAAGAAGAAATTTGTGGCAAATTCAAAGGTCAGTCACCATTTTTTTGGACAAAAAAATATATCAACTTTCATAGTTAATTGTTTTTCTTATTTTTTCATGTTTCAAGAAGTTGCAAGTCCATGAAAGGGAAGGGGAAGGGGAAAAACAAGAAGGAATCAGAGGAAGAGGTAATTTCATAACTATACTTATTTTTTCCGCAATGGGTTGATTTTTTTAATGAGTCCTTGTCATTTTTTTAAAATAGAGTGAATTTCAGACTGAAGAGGAATATTCAGAAGATGAAGAGGTGCCAGATTTGGATGAAGGGGAAGATTCACAAGATGAAGAGCTTCCAGATGTGGATGTAATTGAGATGGTAAGATTTCATTTTCTTTTATTTTTGGCTAATCTATTGGATATTCTTTTTCATTAATTTTTTCATTCAAATGTTTATCAGGGGTCTTGAACCATTGTGACTAAGCAGGTTGCTTCTCCTGAATAAAATTGTGGAACAATAATCAAGAGACTAAAGGTATCTGATGATGATGGTGATGCTCCTTACCATCATCCTGGGAGGAAGGAATTATCAGCTCCAACAATCAGTGAGAAAGTGATTAAATTTGGTATTTTCTCATTTTTTAATTTTGTCTGATTTCTTTTGGTTTGTTCCTCTAGGTTTCCTGCACATTATCTTATTGTTTTTCTGGAATCTTTGACCAAGTATCAATTGAAGAAGTGAGTTTTATCTTTAGTTCATATTTTCTATTATAAAAAATTCTTATTTTGGTTTAAGTTTCAATAAAAATATTTTATTTCCCCAAAAACAGCCATTCCACATATTTGACATGTTCAAGATTTAATAGGCGATGGGAGCTGTGGCTTTAGATAAGCAGCCATTTGTTTTGGGAGGAACTCAGAAGACTGGATTGAAGTCAGGAAAGAAATGGTAAAAGAGCTTGATTCAAAAACAATCTTCATGGAAACAACATTACTGTGTGATTTCAGGGGTGAAACTTTCCAAGAAGCAACAAGGCAACTGAACCACCTTTATGGCCCGGCTCCCATAAATATGTGGATGAAATTTCCATGCCATGGTTTCCTTCTTGCTGAAACATATAAGCATCCATTTGTTCTATTTTCTTCTTTAATTCCTTGAACTTATCTTCCTCTAAATTCCCCTCCCACTCAAAATTCCAAATCTTCTCTTATTTTCTTCATTCTTTTAGAAGAATTCAAAAATATAGTCACATTCAATTTGAAGTCTGATCATTGGCAAGTTTTCAGGTTAGATCCACTTTGGAAAAGCTTTGTGACAAAGCATCCCAAATCTTGTAAAACCATTGTTCAGAGGAATTTGGATCTTTTTAATAAGACTTTCTTCCCTCCACAAAAATCAAGTATAAAAATAAAACCAATCATAGTTGAATGATTCTAATATTTGTATCCATATTTGTTCTTTATTTTTGATTTTTTGAATGAAGTTTATAAGGTGTAGGCAAGAATGCAGATGATTTTTAAAAATTCTTAATGAATTTTTTTTTTTAATATTCTGAAAGCTTGAATCACCCAAAAAAATCAATTATAAAGGCCAAAAAAAGGATACAAAAATCCATTGATAAAAGTGAATTTTTCAAATTCTTTTGTTTTTTGATGAAATTTTCAAAGGTCAAAAATTACATCCAAAAATTCTCAAATAAATTTTGAGAAGCTCTTTGATATTTTCTTCAATTTTATAACATCTTTAAACACCAAATAAATTAGTCAAAATGGCAAACATGAGGATCCAAAAGTCAAATGAGAAAATTGAATTTTTTGAATTTATTGCTTTTTTAAAGGAATTTTTTAAGGTAAAATAATGCACCAAAAAAATCTGGAAAACATATTTGAATGCTCTTTTACTTTTTTTTTTTTTTACTTTTTGATAGATTGAATGACCCAAAAAAATGAATTTAAAAAGAAAATAGCAGGATTGAAATTTCCATAGAGAAATTTGATTTTTTTGATTTTTTGTGTTTTTTGAAGGAATTTTTTAAAGTGAAAGATATAATCCAAAAAATATTAAAGAAATATTTGAAATCTCTTTGAATGTTTCTCAAAAATTCTGGCAGCTGAAATAACCAAAAAAAACCCAACTAAAATAGCCAAAATAAGGATCCAAAAACCCATGCAAAAAGTTTTTTTACAGAATTTTTTTATTTTTATTGCATTTTTGAAGGGGTTCTAGTGGCTCCAAAATTACCAAAAAATTTTGCCTATGGGTTTAATAACCTCTGATATGGGGATTCACAGTCACAATTATAAAAAAATGAATTTTTGAAACTTGTGTGAAATAAAGTTTTTTTGCATAAAATATTGAAGGGCACAACTGCGCAACAATGTCAAAATGTGTGAAATAAAGGGTTGGATGAATAAGAAAAATAATTCCCTGTATTCATTTAAATTTTTTTGCTTTACTTTTTTTTTTCTCACAACACTGGAGTTGTGAACAGCCATTCACAAATCAGATGGGTTTCAAACGGCTGTTCACGGCTCAGATGGGCCATGAACCTGGCCACAGGACCTGGTTTGAGTTTTGAATGGCTGTTCACAGCTTGGATGGGCTGCAAATGGCCCTTTGCAACTCAGATGGGTTTCAAAAGGCCATTCACAGCTCAGATGGGTTGCAAATGGCTGTTCACAACTCTAATGAGTTTCAAACAGATTTTCACAACTCAAATGGGTTTCAAACTGTGCCATAAAACCCATTTTGAACTGTGTTGGGTTTCAAACTTAACATTGCCCGCCCAACACAAGTTTAACTGACTTACCAATAAAATCTCATTCAAAAAACTCAACATAATGATGTTAACTCAAAACACTCACCAGAATGATGTTCAAAATGTGATACCCCTTTATATTGATGCAATTACAAGATTAACATCATAAGTAAATGTTAGACCAAACCCAAATGATGCAATTAAAACAAAAATGAAGAAATGATATCATTTTTATAAATTTGAATACAACATGAGTTGATCTTTGAGATGATCAACTCAAATCATAATTTTCTTTGATCTCAAAGTAGATTTTTTCGATACAATGGGCGGGATTGGAATCATATCTCCCTCAAGTAAAAGATGAAACCAGTGGTAATTGTTAACAAAGGCAATGAAGATAGCTTCCAATGGCTCTTTTATACCCATTTTCAGAGAAGTATAAGTACAAAATGAAACCAAGGAAATGAATGAAATTGGTCTTCTATCATTATCTGCTTAGATTTGGCCGATATCTATATTTGAAAGCCATTTTGAAGATGGAATCTTTTCATTGATGTCTTGAATTTCAAGTCTTTTTTCAATCTTTTCAACCTCTTGCATACCGCCAAGTATCTTAGCATAGCATGCATTATGTTTCCTCAATGTTTCAATCATTTCCCTTTGGAATTTAAACCATCCATTATCATTTTACCCCAACGATTTAGAAATCACTCTCAATCCACAATTCTCATGGCCAACAGGATCCCAAACCTCAACCAAGAACTTATGTAAGTTCTTGGGTTTTTGATTGAGGTATTTCAATTTTGTTTCCAATAATCAAAGCTTACTTAGGAAAAATTCTAATAACATTGATTAAATCAATACTTACCAAATATGAGATTATGGTTGACTTCTCCATCTTGCCTCCTTTCTCAGAAAAGGATTTTGATTCCAAATGAAAGAAGCCTAATTTAATTTCAGTCTCTTCCTATGAACTATGGTATTCATATTTTAAGCCTGACTTGCACTATAAATATTATTTCCCCATCAGTTCATCAAACCATAAAAATGAACACTTCCCAAAATAAAATTCTTACTATTTTTTGTTTTTTTGGTGCCCTTCTAACCTGTCTTTCCCTCTTAAGTTCCCTTTCAAAATGGTCAAATCATGAAATTTCACGTGATGTGTCCTTCAATTTCGGTCAATTGCAGCTTGACCGTAAGACTTTTGGCTTGAGCCTTGTCTTAGAAACCAAAGTGGTTGCATGCCTGGCCAAGGACTTCAAAATCTGCACTTTAAACTGTTCAGTTTTTCCCAATACAATCAAAATGATATTTGCAAACAATCAAGATGATTCAAGCACTAGATCAGTTTCATGCTTTCAAAAAAAAAAAAAAAAAAAAACATCACTCATTAGTAAACCCATTCAGGAATCATCCATCACATAGGAATCATCAATCAAAAATCCTTCATCAAAAAGCAATTCAAACAATCCAACAATCCAACAATCCCACTTACTGAACTGGAAGGTTTATAGTCCAACCTCAACTGAGGATGGACATCCTTGGGCACAACAGACTCTCTCAATACTAGTATTTCACCTGATATTTTGGAACAGGGCAAGCCTATTGTCTTTGAATATTGCTTTGTTCACACCTTGCCATCCTAGTTGCGCTTTAACTTCTTGAATTGTTCCTCAATGATTTTAATTGCCTAAATTTACAATTCTTAAACCAACGGTAAAATTTTGCTTGGAAGAACAGTTCCTAAATTTATTCAAGATTTTTTAAGCAAAACATTCACTGATTTGATTTGGCCTAAAATGGTTCCTTCCAGGTGTTTCCACACATACATAATTTTCCCCAAAGATCCCCCAAGTAATTGTTTGAAAGTAGCATGGGCCCCTTCTACCCAAGACATTTTTTTATTTCCAAATTCAGTGTTGACACAATTCCATGCCATTAAAAATGTCTATTTAATAGGTAAAATGTTATTTTTCATATACTTGATTACATCCTCAGGATCTTTCAAGAAAAACTGTATATAAGTTTCAACATAGTCAATCCCAGCAGAGATGAACAGAAGAAGAAACAAATTGGCCTACTCAAATTTCTTCATCATTGACTTCTGCCTCCCCCTTGATTTTACCAGACTTTCTGCACATAGAAATAAAACTTTACCATCCTTCATTTACATTACTGAAGCAAACTTTGCAATTTTCTTGAATATTTTTGAAAAAGCGCTAAGAGAAAAAATGTATGGACAACTCAGGGAAACTGAGTTCAATTGCAACAATCAGAGCTTTTTCAAAGTCTGTCACAAAGACTTTGGTAAGCCTTTCTGGATCATAAGCCAAATCCTTTAGTGCATTCAATGCCCAAATTTAGAACTCAAACATTTCTTTTTTTATTAAAAACAAAAGCCTATTTATATTTTCTCCTGTTGGCTGTCATTCCTATGACAGGCGATAGAGGGATGTGTTATCAATTTGTTTTATAATTACAATCCAACAAAGTAATATGATGGAATTTTTTAAAAAGATTTTTAGACTCAGGATGAGCCAAGCAGAGGGACTCTAAGTGACCCTCTCCACTGAATTTTGAGCTGGTGACCCACTGTGTTTATTGTGGAATTTCAAATAAAACATCCATAACACTTTTAACATTTAGTTCTGCTGCCTTTACCTTGTGCTTAGTGTCATAGATTGTTCTATTGTCAATGTATTCTGCCCCATCAATCTTTCTCAATTTCCTTTTGAGTTGAATTTTATTGAGCCCATCTTTCATTCCTTCTGTCAGTTGATCTAAGGCTACACCAAAGATTCTCCTCAGTGGAGTCCAGATGCACCAAGGGGCTTTAAGATTGTTGATGATTGTGTTGGTCATTTCTAATGGAGAGGAGGCACATGGGATCCACTACTGCCCAACTTGCACACATGATGAATTGACACCCAAGCTTCCTTGTGACAGCTTGCTACTATTTACAGAAAAATGCTGCCATTTACAGAGCAATAGCAGATTTTAAATAATATGATGTTTGAAAAATCTCCAAGTGAATTTTCCACACTCATCCTCTTCAATTTTTAGGTGTAGTACTTTTTCCAGAAGGCATTTCTTTTTACCCATCCAAGAGCTAATGCATATTAAACTGGAAAGCCCCTACTTCTGCTGAATCTTCATACATTTTTCTTTGGTTTAGTAATTTTTACTGTAGGTTTGTTGGGTGTTACACCATAAAAATCATTAATCTTACTAAACTTCCTTCCAAGGACTATAATTTCATTTTTACTGAACAAGCTGCCTTGGTTTTTGATTCTCTTAGAAAGGATTTTACCGCTTCTCTAAAGATTTCTCCTTTTAAAAATATAGCTTGCACTTTTTTAAAAACAGAGGCAAGAAACTATTAAATTTCAGGAGTTATCTTGCAGCTTTTTTTGAAACTTTGTTTCACTATTAGTATTGCCTGAATCTTTAGTGCAACCTATGTTATGAGTAATATCCTTTCTTTATCATTATTTCATGTTCTAAGTATTTTTTTAGTATTATCTCTATAATAAGCTTGTCAAGTCTTATTTCCAGTATGATCTTTAACTTAACATAAAGTAGCTATCACCCTAAGTATGTTATTCTAGTGATGCCTTTATGCTTTTCCAGCAGTATCAACTCTAGTGCCTCCTCTATCTTCATCTACAGTTACTCTTTATCTTGTGAAATATTGTGTTTCAAATTTATAAATATTAAACCTATTTCTTGCATTCATCTTTTCAACCACATGTCAGCCCATTTGTACTAATTATATCATCCAAGTGAATGAATCCCAATAAGTTCTGACTCACCTTGAACCAGAGCGCCCCCAATAGGCTCTTAGATCTTCTACTTTTATCTTAATGAGATCTTATCCTCATCCTCTCAAGAATTTCAACTGGAGCACTCAACTCAAAACTCAACAGTTTTCTTCTTCTTCAAAACTTTTTCACCCTGTAGATTTTGAATCTTGGAATTTACTGGCAGTGGAACTTGATCAAAAGATCCATGAAAAGGAAATTCTTGCAATTGTTTATTGTTGGAAGAAATGGCAATCATACCTTCTAAGCCTTATGGAACTTTTTTATTTTGTGACTGACCATAAATCTCTGAAGTATTTTATGATCACAAAATTCATTACTTTCAGACAGGTTCAATGGGCCAAATACCTCTCCAAATTCAACTTGAAAATAATATTTTTACTTGTGAAGTAATTTTTAGTCCCCAATTCTTAATCACATTGGTACAAAATTTAACCAAAGGGGGGGGGAATCTTTGCCAATAGAAAATCTGAAAACATGAGGATAATTTTTTCAAATCAGTCCTCCCAGCTCAGTTTGATCATTGCAAACCTCCCACAAAAAGCCTCCAAAATTTTATGGGTCCTATTGGACTACTCCAAGTGTTTAAAACTTTGAAGGAATTCTGACTTGCCTTTGACAAGTTAAAGTATTGAAAAAAATGGTTATTTATTTTATAGATATTGTATAGTTGTTCCCAATAACCCTTGCATTAATTTAAATATCTTCAAGTCTTGGCATGAATCTCTGCTTTCTTTTCATCATTGGTAAGATAAAAACTTCCAGTTTATTGCACAAGACTTCTATTGGCCTGGTATTACCAAAGAATTAAAAGACCATGTTAGAGTGTGCTATTATTGCAATTGTGACAATTCCTCAGGCCACCAGAATTATGGGCTAATTCACCCACTTCCAATCCTGCATATTCCTTGGGACTTGCTGTCTATGGATTTCATTTTTCAATTACTTATTTCAAATGGTTATGGTGCTATTCTAGTATTATTAGATTGCTTCTAAAATATTGTTTTATTCCTTTTCATTAAAACTACAGCCTCTTCAGAAGAACTTTCTGACCTTTTAATATAAAATGTCTTTTTAAAGCATTGTCTCCATGATAATATAATAAGTCATTGTGGAACCCTCTTTCTATCTAGCTTTTGGACCTCTGTATGCCAAAACTTGGAGATTAATTTCAAATTATCAATTTCCTAACACCTTGAAAAACATTTTCAGACCAAACAATTCAATAAGATCCCCAAACTAGATCTTTGAATTTATGTCTCCTATCAACAGTAAAACTGGTCAAGATGGCTCCCATTATCCTAATTTGCATACAAAAACTCCACTCATTCTTCAACCAAACAGTTGCCCTTGCAAAATTTTGAATCCATTTATGTAGCACCTTCTCAACCTTCCACCAATTACCTTAAAATCATTCAATATCTTCAGTTTCAAATTCAAAACAACCTTGAAGCCTCACAAAAATGTCACCAGGAACAAGCAGATTGACTTTTCACAAAGGCACAAACCTTTGAAGTAAGATTTTTACTATGCATCAATGCTTGTAACATTTTCATTACTTTCTCAACTTGGGAAATCTCTGAGAAGAAAATTGATCCTTTTAAGGTCAAATCAGTTATATCCCCCAATTCATATAAACTCTCTTTAACTAAAAAATGGAAAGGTACCCACCAGTTCTTTCATGTATCTCTCCTAGAGTCAGCTTGAGTTCTATACCCAGTCAAGACTAATCACCCTCCAGAATCTGTCAAATAACAAGATCAATTGGAGTGGGAATCAATTTTTATCTGGGATTCCAGGTCACACAAAGGAAAAATTCAATACCTTTACAAATGGACTTGCTTCAATTCCAAAAAAGATGAAACCTTGTGGGAAACAGCATATCAATTTTGCAACTAACCTTACTTGTTTCAAAACTTCCATGCAAATTACCCTTGCAAACCTTCCCAATCTTAAATCCAATCCCATCCTATCCAATCCAATGCTTTCTTTCCAATTCCTACCTCACAATATTCTTTCCTCTTTTCATTTCCTTAGTTTTATTTCTTTCAGTTACATTTCTTTTTCTTTACTCTTTCTCTCTATATTTCAAAAGAAAAAAATAATGATAAAATGAACATAAGATATCATCTAGTTCTTAGAACAATAATAATAGGGTGTATCAAAGTTAAAAGTTTCAAAAAATTAAACAGCTGATTTAAAGCTTTTCTATTTTACTTTTTGAAAATTTTATTTTTGTGAGATAAACCTATTGGTTGATTGTTTTTTTTGATAAAAAAATATTTTCTGAAAAATTTATATTTTTCTTTAAATAAGCAATTTAAATTTTTCAAAATTTTAACTTTGATACACCCTAATAATAATAGGGCATGATTTTTCTCACACATCAAATCCTTTATTTCAGGCAAAGCAACCTCAATGCGCGGTTGTTCCCCTCTGGTATTTCACGCAAAGATACTTTATTTCACACAACTTTCAAGAATTTATTTTTTTTTTTGACTTCTGGCTCCACATCCCCATAGCAGGGGTTCCTAAACCCCTAAACAAAATTTTTGGTATTTTTGGAGGCGTTAGAACCCCTTGAAAAATGGAATCAAAAAAATTAAAAAATTCTGTAAAAACAAATTTTTGCATGGGTTTTTGCATCCTTATTTTGGCTATTTTGATTTTTTTTTTTTTGTTATTTAAGCAGCCAGAAAGTTTGAAAAATTTTCAAAGAGCTTTCAAATTTATTTTTTATATTTTTTGGATTTATCCTTTCACCTTAAAAAATTCCTTCAAAAAACACAAAAAATCAAAAAAATCAAATTTCTCATTTGAAATTTCCATCCTTTTATTTTCCCTTGTATTTAATTTTTTGGTGATTCAAGCTCTATAAAAGTTAAAGAAACATTCAAAGAGAATTCCAATTTTTTTTTCAGATTTTTTGGATGTATTATTTTACCTTAAAAAATTCCATTAAATATGGATACAAATATGAAGATTTATTCAACTATCATTGGTTTTATGTTTCTACTTGATTTTCTAGGAGGGAAAAAAACCTCATTAAAAAGCTCTGGATATATCTGAAAAATGGCCTTCCAATATTTGGAATCCTTTGTCACAAAGCTTTTCCAAAATGGATCTAACCTGGGAGCTGGCCAATGATCAGAATTGAACTTGAATGAGACTATATGTAGGCCCATGATACATCCAAAAATTCTGAAAAAAAAAATTGAAAAGATCTTGAATATTTTTTTTAAATTTTTAAAAGATTCAAAAACCAAAAAAAAAAATAATAATAAAGGAAAACAAAAGGATCCAAGAGTCCAATCAGAACATTCAATTTTTCAACTTTTTTGATATTTTGAAGGTATTTTTTATGGTAATATCATACACCTAAAAAATCTGAAAGAAATATTCAAATGCTCTTTGACTATTGCGTTAACTTCTATAAAGCTTGAATAACCAAAAAAATGAAATAAAAGGGAAAATAAAAGGATGGAAATGTCCAGTGAGAAATTTGATTTTTTTGATTCTTTGTGTTTTTTGAAGGAATTTTTTAAGGTGAAAGGATACATCCAAAAAATACATAAAAAAAATTTTAAAGCTCTTTGAATTTTTTTTAAACTTCCTGGCTTCTGAAATAACCAAAAAAAAAATTAAAATTAAAATAGCCAAAATAAGAATGCAAAAACACATGGAAAAATTTGTTTTTACAAAATTTTTTAATTCTTTTATTCCATTTTTTTAGGGGTTCTAATGCCTCAAAAAATATCAAAGATTTTTTCCAGGGGTTCAAGAACTCCTGCTACTCGTCTACAGAGTCAGAATTCAAACAGAATTATTCCTTGAAAATTTCATGAAATAAAGGATTTTTGCATGAAATACCAGAGGGCCAAAACTGTGCGTTGATGTTGCTTTTCATGAAATAAAGGATTTGATTTGTGAGAAAAATAATGCCCTAATAATAATAATAAATTAAAATAAATGAAAAGTGAAACATTTGAACAAAATTTAAATAGTATCCTTTAATTTTTTCTCTGCTTTTTCCTGGTTGTTGTTCAAATCCTTCACAATCAAAATAAACTCTTGCATATTCTCTTCATTCACCAGTAGCAAAATTTTCCTCATCAAACAAATTTTTCCAATTAATTCTTCCTCAAAGACTGCCTCCCACCTTGCAGTTCAAGCTCTCTTTAGCATAAACTCCCATCTATTTTCATCGATCAACTCTTTTAATAGCCTCTTGAGTTTTACTTGGGCCAAAAACCCTTTGGTCATATCTTTGGTTGAATTCCTTTTATTGGTTTTGACTTGTGCTTTCACCTAAGCCTTGTTCTCTTACTCCCAACCATCCAATTTGATTGACTCCCATTTCTGTTTCTGTCTCTGCTCCCTCTCTATTTCCTGTTCTATCTCTTTCTCTTTCACGCCTTTCTCTTAAATTAGTTTCATGATTCATTCTCCAATTTCTTTTTAATACAAATCTTGATCACCTGTTTTTTGTCTGCCACTGAACTCAAGGTCCTCTAGTGGTGAAATTTGATAATTTTACCATGTAGCTGACAGTTGAATACAAGCTTTGATGGTGTAGCTGCCAGAAATTTGGATGAAAAATAACTCAGAATAAATCAGAAAGCAACTTTTCAAAATCACTTTGGTAGATACATGTCAGCTTGCTACTATTGCAGAGCAAGCTGCAAAAGTAACTAAAATAACATAAAAATAATAATAATACAACTAACCTAAGAAGGAGTAGGAAAACCATAAAAATTATTACAGAAATGGATTCTCCATACAAAATTAGGTAGGGTCACTCACTGACCCCACCCTTGAAATCCAACTCCTTATATTTTTAAATAATTAAGGAAAAAAGAACCAAAATACTATGGCTCCAGTATTGAGCTTTTTGGCCAATTAAATATTTCACACACATTGTCACGTATAGGTTTCACACCTAAAATTCAGTCAGAATTGAGGTGTTGTGTATATTTTAGGAGTTACAGGCGGAAATGTGTTTTGTCACAATTCCCGCACAAAGCCGCGGCAGCCACAGCACCCGCGCGCAGCTGAGATACAGCCGTGTCAACCCGTCAGGGTTGTGCACGCAGCCCCGGGCCTCTGACAAGTACGCAGCCGCGGGACTACGGGCTGACATAGTGACAGGGGGCCCGGGTACCGTGTAAACAGGCTACAACATACACGGGAACTTGTTACATATGTAATAAAGGTTCCTGTGGATAGTAAACTGTCTAAATATACATAATATTATATAAAAATACCTAAATAATCCTTACATGTATTTTTTATTTAATATAATGCAAAGTATCAAGAATTTCCAAAATAAGACAATGACAGCTTCAAAAAATATATTAAAATACTTTAATATACTTTTATGAGAATTACTATACATTAACATCTTTGTGTCATACTGAGGAAGATCATGATGTAATAATATTACATGAATTATCATGACTTATATTTTTAAGTAATTATCTTAACAAATCAACTGGAACTTGTAGATAAAGAGTAAAAAAAATATTATGACCTTTTACTCCAGTTATATGATACATAATGAGAAATTACCTGACATCAAAATTTCCGTAGAGATTTCTAATAATATAATTATTAAATTACAGGGAACATATACTAATGATAATTAATTAAATAATACATAAATAGGACAGATTAGTGTTATTCACACGTCCTAATGTCCATTATAAGGTAGAATAATTCCCATACCCTAAGGAATTAGATGCTACCCGGGCTATAGCACCAAGCGCACATGACAGGCTACCCCTGGTTACCCTGCTAGCCTTAGTTTCCGTCCCTTTGAGCACCTACAACCCTCAGAAGGACCATGTTGGGACCCCAAAAACTATAAATACAGATCTCTTTTGAGGATATTGTGGGGCAGAGACCCAGTAATATTCATATCCAGACGCCGTGCCAAGGTAATCAAATACTTATAAGAGATAATTAAGTGATTTATGGCAATGTCTGATCAGTAATATCCGTCTTCAAACCTCTTTTTATCAATTAAAACTGCTGAACAACCTTATAACCCCAGTATACAGGTTTAACCCATCAGTACACGTCCCAAACAGATACCCAAAGCATTTAATAATATACCAGTGAGTCTTATTATCCTTTCTCTGTCGTGGTAGCTTGGCTACAAGGCCCTACCACTCCATTGTGTATTTTATATACATATTATCTTTGGTTATAATAATCTTTAAACTAAAGAACCTAAAGTAACCAGGACTACGTGTTTTCATACTGAAATCCCTGAAGAGAGGTGTTAAAGATCCCCAATATAATTGTGGCCCCTCTATAAATATTTAATAATCAATTTTGATTCGAAACAATAAACAATAACCAAACCATTTAACCTTGCAATAAGCTTAATCCAAGTATTCTAGGGATTTTTGCTGCAATTATTAAATAATATATTTATTATTTACAATATCACCTCTGGTAGCTAAAGGATAGCAAGGGTCTTGGCATCCAGGAGGCTGACAATACAATTGTTGAAACAAGAATATGAGGAAAAGATTGAATTATAATTGATTAGATGCAGAGATGAATTAATAGGAGTTAAACTCATGGTAACATATTTGTGAGAAGTGATGAGAATCTTAATTGATGCTTGCTAGAGCTTTCAAGTTCTATACCTGGGAAACTGTCAGGATCCAAGTTAAGGTTTATTTTTTTCCATTGAGATCTAATACACCCTTCCCTTAGGATCATCAACCTCAGTCTACAACAAGCCTGTCACCCAAAGCACACTGACCAAGCAGTGCATTCTGCTTATTACCTTTGGTGCATGCAATTGACCTTCTAACTTTGGAAACTCAGTAAGTATTTTTCAAAAAACAGTTGAACATCCAACCAACCTTGAATTGAGGCTCAGTCTATTTTCACCTTCCATCCTTTGCTCACTCCATCCCTGGGATCCAGCCCATTCAATCCGGTCACTCAAGCCCCTTGGCTTCCACATTGCATAGCCCCTGCATTTAGTTGCAACATCCCCATTGACTAAGACCCACAAATTACACAGCCACTATTTTTAATTGGCATACCTCCCCTGTCTCCTTGCAGTTACCCCATTCATTTATTTTCCTAATGTGTCATGTATCATTCAGCATCACTCATTTTGTGATAGGTGCTTTGATCTATGATAATATTTTAGTCTGTTTCATCATTCTTTCACTGTCATTCATTGTTTGATTTCTTTCCTAGCTGTGGAGAAATTTCCATTTAGCTGTTGTCAGCTTCCTGATACCAGGAATTTTACAGTGCTTCAGCTACAGAAAGTGATAGTGGTGTTGGAATAATAATATTTCCAAGAAAACATGTAAAATTCTCAAAAAGAAATGAAAATATGATAAGAGAAAGTTAAAAGTTTATATTGGTTTGGTTAATAAGATTTTCAGTATTTTTTAAAGGGTGGGAACAGTCTATACAGAACTGGGGGTATTAACTTCTTTAGCAACCTCTCTTCAAGGGGCAACTTGATACTGTATAAAACCTTGGTACAATTGGTTCCTTTTGATTTACAGAAGGCGTGTGACAGGCTGTTACAGAACTGAAGTCTACATTCTGGAGTGAATAACTTACTTATTTGAGTAGTTTCTCACAGAAATCCTGCAGAAATTCATGTTTGAAGGGTCTCAGATCAATAGTGGGGTGTTTCGATAATTTTTCTTCAAGGGAATCAATAAGGGTTGTGAATTAACAATAAAGCTATCAGACTAGGTCCACATATCACTTTTTGATCTTTTATAAACACTTTATCACAGATGGAAATGGTTCTGGATGGTAATTCTGATTGTTAAAACATCAAAAAGGTACTGTATATATACCTCTTTGGACGTAGGGAGCCTCCTCAGGGTTTGTATAGAGGGTTTGGCTGGAAAGCTAACCAGGTCTTTTTTAGCATGATTTTTCAGTTCTGTCACTCAAATTTTCCTTTCTTTGGTCTATTAATGTGTGATATTTATTTCAAAACCTTTCTTTTATGTTAATTTGTCCTTTTTTCACGTTTTGACATATTTATTATTTTTTTTACTATGTTTAGTTGAGTAAAATGGAAAGAGCTGAGCATCTGTGGATTCTCTGTTTTATCTTCTGATTCTTTTGTTCATTCTTAATAATTTTTAAACAGACTTCTTACTATTTTTTGTGGTCCACAAAGATTTGCTAATATTGATTTTGTGACAAACTTAATTATTGCTTTATTTAATTTGTCTATTTTATGGATTGATTTTATATGATTTTATTTTAATCTTGAAGGTTTCAAACCTTCCTCTATCTGTCATTCATGTTATTTTATATGCATGCTGCATGCATATGGTTTTTAGCTGTTCTGTGCTGTACTTTGTTGTCAGGATTTGTCCTGGCAGGTTTGAAATTCATGTAATTGACAGCATACATTGTATGGATGCAGGGATGCACGTGGGAATTGTGAAACAACAAAAATATGTCCATAAATCATAAACAACAAACAACACTCAAATTCCCATAGAACTTTTGTTGTGAAACCTACCTGTGACAATAAATGTGAGATGTTAAAATGGCCAAAAGATCCCTTGTAGTGGTGTTGTGTTTCTGGGCCATTTTCCTGTTATTTTTTTTTTTTTTTCAAAAAAAAAAAAAAAAAATAGGGTGTATCAAAGTTAGCAAAACCAACATTAGAACCCACCAATTTTTTTTTTTTTTACCAAACCCACCATTTTTGATGGTGGGTTTCTGAAATACACATACCCCCTAACTGGTGTATTTCAAAATGGTGGGTTTCATGAAGATGGCAGATTTCAAACATTAAACTTGCCATTTATGAACCATCATCCATCCACCATCCATCCCATGCAAAAAGCCCATCCATACCAATCCCATCTCCATAACATCACACACATCTCATCTCTGTTTCTTCACATCTCCATTGCTTCACATCTCCATTGCTTCACATCTCCATTGCTTCACATCTCTATTGCTTCACACAAATCTTATCATCATCTCATAAAACCACATCACATCACCATCTTTTTCAACATGTCCAATCAAACTTTCCAGCATCAAGTTGAAAAAACAAAAAGTCTGACTGAACTTTTAACCACCAGTCCACTCCCACCAGTCCACTCCTTCCTCCTCCTCACCAAACATCCTCACCCACCACCACCACCTCACCCACCACTACCTCCACCTCACCCATCACCTCCAGCTCACCCACCACCTCCCCTCCTCCTTTGGCTGTAACCCCTGGTAAGCTCCCCCCTCCCCTCCTCCTCCTCCTCCTCCTCCTCCTCTGCCACCGCCGCCATCCGCTTGCTATTAATTGCAGAAAGTTCCCCCCCTTTTCCTCCTCCGCTGCTGCTTTCTGCTTGCAATTGATTGCGGGGAGTTCCCCGTAGTAGCCCTTCCTTGGTGGCCTCCCTGCTCAAGCTCTCCCATCCACCCGTTGTGGTGTCAATATATAGCCTCGGATCGGGAACTGTGTCGCGGCCTGCGCGCTCAGCATCTGGTAGGTCGGGCTCAGAAGTTGGGGTGCGCTTGTTCTCAGCAGTGGCCGCTGCGGTCTCAGCAGAAGGCGCAGCAGGGCGAAGCACGCAGCTGCGGGCCGGGTCTGACTAGGGGAGGCGGGCCGCGACCCACTTGGGTGTCCAACCCAGTGATGGAGCCGGGCAAATCATGTTCTTGGGCGGTTAGTTAGGGAAGGAAAGGGCAGAGCGATCGCGGGGCTATACCCGTGGACGGCCGCGCGCAAGCGCGGGCTGGCTACGGGACTAGGAAATTCACAACGGCGCGTCGGGCAGATAAGGGCAATTGCGGTGAACTTCGAGAAGCGCGTGGCGGAGGGCCCCGCCGCGGGGGACGAACCGGATGCGTGCAATGGCAGGCAAGCAAGCGGAATAGGATACGGACAGGGTACAGGTTAGGATATGGGATAGGGTTTTTGGGCCTAGGGTTTCCTTCTTCATTGTTGTCGGGTTGTTCATGTGCTTGTACTTAGGTTAGGGTTGAGGGGGAGGGCTCAAATACCTTTCCCCTCAACTCCGGGTTGTAGGGGGGGGGGGCATCTTACCATTGTATCATCAGGAGGCGGGGAGCGGACTTAGGAAAACAGAATCCCTCCCCTCTTCTCTCCTTTTCTCCTCTTCAGGCTCTTAAAAACTTCTCTTTACGCTTGGTATCTAATCCTTACAGACGCTTCGACCCAAGAACTCCTGAACCTGCGGCAACTTTGTGAGGGATAACCTCTAAAGTTTCCACATCTGGGGGTCTGGCCGGGAACAATCTTTCGTCAAAGTCTCTCAAAGGTACTCATGGATGCTACCAACAGCTGCTTCTCTTCCTTCCTCCTCCAACGGCTTCCGCGCTACTCCATGGATTTACCCGCATATTCAACTCAACATTGCGGAGGTGGAGCGATTCATCTCACGTTATGAAACAATCGCGGACTCTGAAGGCGTTTTGGATTTTGAGAAGGTGCGCCATGTCGTCCTGTTCATCAAGGACGCGGAAGCGCGTCGGGAAGTGGAGGAGATGGGAGGATACCTGAACCTGGATTGGCCGGAACTGAAGGAGGACATGCTGGCAAGATGGGGGAGGCACGGTTCTTGCTTTCGGAAGGACGATCTCAAGCCATCCGCGGAATTGGGTTACAAGGCAGGCGCGCGCGACAGGACCCAGATGCAAGCAGAAGTGGACTACGCGGAACTGGAGTACTACAGGGCAGAGTATGTTCCGGCCCCACCACCGGCAACCATCTCTTGGGCTAGTGAACTTGCGGAGGTGGCAAGGGGCCTCAAGGCCTATCTGGAGAGTATTCAGTCCCCCAGCGCTTCTGCGCCCCGCGTGTACGCAAATGGGGAGGACAACAACCGTTGGCGGACGGGACAAAGGGACCGGACAGCGGATTCAAACGCGGAATTGGTTTCCCCAGTGGGGGCTAAGAACGTGTTGGGGAAGCGGGACTCAATGGAACCGGTGCGGCCTACTGACAGGAAGCGGGCAAGGACAACGGAACGGGAAATGGATGCTCCGTGCGGACTGGGAATTGGCAAGCGGCAGACGGACCTTGCAAAGAAGGTACACGCGGCGGCGGAAGAGATGGACCACACGTTGGAGAATCACGACCCGAGCCAGACCTCTTTGACGGCGGAGAGCGCGCATTTGGAAAGGGTAGTGGCAGCAACGGAAAGGACGGGCGCGCGTGGAAGCAACGGTGATGGTGGGCAGACAAGACACAAGAGTCGGACGGCAAACCCGATTTATCCGAGGCCGGCAGAGGCGGGGTGCGTGTTGGGGAAGCGGGTATCGGCGGGACCGGTTCAGTCTAACGGTGGGAAGCAAGCAAGGACAAAGCAAGAAGAGGATACTCCGCGCGGTTCGGGATTTGGTGAACCGCAGATAAATCTGATGGGAGGTGGGGGACAAGCGGTGGTGGGAGCAGGTCATGTGTTGGGCGATCGTAACCGAGGCAAGACCCTTTTGACGGCGGAGGAGACGGACGCCGAACGGGAAAGGGAAGCGCGCCGGGACCAAGAATCGGACGGATCAGGCACTGACGGCATGGTTTGGAGGAATGCAGGGAGATCGGGCAACGGACGCAACCCTCATGGCATTGGCTGAAGCCACCAGCTGGGGACAGCAGCTAAGTTTGGGGGGGGAACTAGAGGATAGGGCGCAGGCGGGGCGATGGGATATAAAAAAAAAAAAAAAAAAAAAAAAAAAAAAAAAAAAAAAAAAAAAAATCTTTCACCTTTTCTATCATTTCTCACTCGTCACTTTTTTTCTTATTTTCTCATTTTTTTTATCATTTCTTGGGCGCGGACGCGGTTCTCAACCTCGCGTCTTAGTTCTCACTCAGGCACGGACCCGGGTCTCATTCTCGCCCTCACAATGCGCGCGGCGCGGATTTTTCTCGGTAAAACAAATTCGCGTTTGAGGCGTGTATTTCTCTCAATGAATAGGGAAACGTGGTACAACAAAAAGCGGATAAAAGAAGGAAGGCAAAAAGAAAAGGGGAAGAGGGGACAAGGCCGAGGCGCTTAAGCCATCTTCATCATTTCCTCCATTTCCGCCCTCGATGACGCCAGTAGAGCCCGGAATGACGCCAAGAGTTCACGCCGGGATTCCGAGGATTGGGCTCTGGGAGTCGCAAGGTATTGGCGGAGCATTGTAGTCGACCTTTCTGCAAAAACTTCGAAGCCGGCTGCCGGGAGCGCCATCACGACCGGAATCTCTGGGATCTCGGGAGAGTCGGCGGGAGGAGGGGCTGGTGCGGACGGGCGCTCAGGGGATCCAACGGGAGGGTCCAGTCCAATAGGAGGCGATGACAAGATGACCACCGGCGATGCGGGCGGAGGAGTAGGGCCTCGTGGAGTCGGAGGAGTCGGAGCAGCGGGCGGAGGAGGAGGAGCCGGTACGGGAGTCGGGGCAGGAGGAGCCGGAGCAGGGGGCGGAGGAGGAGCTGGGGCCGGAGCAGCGCGTCACCTAAGGATTTCGTCGATTTGCGGGTCCCTTGTGCCTTGCGTAACCCGGACGCGATCCGCCCAAAATCGCAAAGCCCTCCGATAAGCCGCAAAGTCCGGATAGTCATCCTTACGCGGTGGTCCCGCGCGGCAAAGCGGAGAAGAGGAGTCGCGGTCTGAGTTCGGACGAGGACGGCGGGGAGGTGATCCGGGTGGAGTCCACGAGTCCTCCGAGATAGCGTTGTCATCCAAAACCACGAACGGGTCCGGACAAGCCCGCTTGCGGGGCCGAGGACGAGAGCCGGATTGGTTGGGGCACGGGGCATACCCTTGCTAAGCAAGCAGCGGCGGTGTCCGCGGCGGCACGCGGAGCAGGCGCGGCGGCCGGACACAATAGAGCATTCAAGCCCGTTTTGGGCGCAGAAGTCGCAGCGGACCATGATGACAATGGAGTGGAGGGATAGGGATGCGGAGCGGAGTTTAGAGTTGGTAGAGGGGGTAGGGCGCGAAGGACGGCCGAGGTGATAATGGGGAGGACCTCTGGGGACAGAACTCAAGTTGGGGGGGGATGTGGTGTCAATATATAGCCTTGGATCGGGAACTGTGTCGCGGCCTGCGCGCTCAGCATCTGGTAGGTTGGGCTCAGCAGTTGGGGTGCGCTCGTTCTCAGCAGTGGCCGCTGCGGTCTCAGCAGAAGGCGCAGCAGGGCGAAGCACGCAGCTGCGGGCCGGGTCTGACTAGGGGAGGCGGGCCGCGACCCGCTTGGGTGTCCAACCCAGTGATGGAGCCGGGCCGATCAGGTTCTCGGGCGGTTAGTTAGGGAAGGAAAGGGCGGAGCGATCGCGGGGCTATACCCGTGGACGGCCGCGCGCAAGCGCGGGCCAGCTACGGGACTAGGAAATTCACAACCGCGCGTCGGGCGGATACGGGCAATCGCGGTGAACTTTGAGAAGCGCGCGGCGGAGGGCCGCGCCGCGGGGGACGAACTGGATGCGTGTAATGGCAGGCAAGCAAGCGGAATAGGATAGGGACAGGGTACAGGTTAGGATATGGGATAGGGTTTTTGGGCCTAGGGTTTCCTTCTTCATTGTTGTCGGGTTGTTCATGTGCTTGTACTTAGGTTAGGGTTGAGGGGGAGGGCTCAAATACCTTTCCCCTCAACTCCGGGTTGTAGGGGGGGGGCATCTTACCATCGTATCATCAGGAGGCGGGGAGCGGACTTAGGAAAACAGAATCCCTCCCCTCTTCTCTCCTTTTCTCCTCTTCAGGCTCTTAAAAACTTCTCTTTACGCTTGGTATCTAATCCTTACAGACGCTTTGACCCAAGAACTCCTGAACCTGCGGCAAGTTTGTGAGGGATAACCTCTAAATTTTCCACACCGTCAGGCTCTCAACTGGTCTCAAAGATCTCAATAAAATCTTCAACCTCTCTTGCTTCACTCACCATTCACCTTCCCACCTGCCCTCCTCCTCCTCCTCTCCTCCTCTGCCCCTACCATCAATCAATCAATTGATTTCCAGAGGACTCCTACTGCTCCTCCTCTGAAGCCAACTGAAATCAATTAATTGATTGACAGTGGACTCCTCCTGATCCTCCTCTGCAGCCACCTGCAATCAATTAATTTATTGATGGTGGCCTCCTCCTGCTCCTCCTCTGCCACCATCATCAATTGATCCTCCTCCTCCTCCTCCTCTTCCCCCACCAGCAATCAATCAATTGCTGCCCCCTCCTCCTCTGCTGCCGCTGGAAATCAATCTATTGATTTCCAGTGGCCTCCTCCTGCTCCTCCTCTGCTTCTGCTGGCAATTGATTGATCAATCTTGGGTGGAGGCATCCTCCTCCTCCTTCTCTGCCGCTTCCAGTCATTGATCAATCCCAGCCGGTGGCCTCCTCCTCCCCTGACACCACCAACAATTGATGGATCAATTGCGGGACGAATCCTTTGATGGACAGATGTGATTGCCTGGGGATGAGACCCAATGGATGATATGACCATCCAAGGTACACTTGTTGGACAGGTACTGTGATGAGAAGATAGTGAGCTGAGATGATCATTGTGGTGATCTGGGATGATCATGATGAGCAAGGGGTGATGAGATGATGAGGCTGAGTGTTTCAAAAGGCAAATTGGCCAATCCCACAATGGCATAGGTAGTTTAGTGGTTAAAGCATCACTCATCAATGTTGAGTTCATGGGTTCAAATCCCATAGTTCCCAAAATTCTGGGTTGTAAAACTACCACTGACCTCAAGATGCTATACAACAAATTGAATCCCTTCTTGATCCTCACTTCAAGTGCATTAGGTGACTAGGAGGGAACAAGATGAGAGTAGATGATTTGAAAAAATATACAGAGTTGTGGAATTGGGAATCTATTGCCAATCGATCTCCAATCAATCTCTCAATCAATTCATGAATTGATTTAGGGATTGATTGGAATTTGATTACTGGATCAATTTTCAATCAATCAAGCGATTGATTCCCTTGGGCTATTGATTCAAGTGGATTTTATAAGATGAATTTAATCCATTCTTGATCCTCACCCCAATCTTAGTATTTGGATGGGAGGAGATGGTTTGAAAAACATACCAAGACAGGTCAAGAATTGGACTCTTCATCATTGGCTAAAGGGGCAAGGTTTGGATTGATAGTTCTTGAATTGATCCTGCATCTGTTTGGATCAAAGATACAGCCTAGGTTTGGTTTTATTGTTCAGTTTGTTGGACATCAGGAGATAACCATCAAACTTAGACCATGTAGGTTTGCCAACTTGTGTTTCATGTTTGTATCCAAAGCAAGAATTGTAGTTGGATGGAATTTTGATCCAGTTTACCAGGATGATGTGATCAGCTCTCTTGAGCTGACTTTAGCCTTTGGAAGCTGATGGGGTGGGGGAGGATGGTTGGATTTCAAGTTCCTGGTGGATTTTGGCTTTGGTCCATTGGATTGTTTAGTGGACTTATCAGGGGTAGGTTTGCTGAGGGACCATTTGAAAAGAGTAAGAGGGATTGAGGGATGAAGCCATGAAGTGATGAAGGGATTTGTTGAAAGCAGGGATGGAGTGATGAAGCCATGAAGCAAAGAGAGTTAGGATGTGATGAAATCAGGGGATGAAGCAATGAAGTGATGAGAGGATGGATGTGATGAAATCAATAATGCATGAGAAAGTGATGAGGTGAGAAAGTTTTGAGAGTGATGAAGTGATGAGGATAGAGATGAAGAGATGAAGAGGGACAAATCAAATCTTTTGGATGAGTTAGGAGTTAGAAATTTTTCAAATGAGGTCAGAGTTCAAAAACCAGGCTTGATGAAGTGGAATGATGTATGATCCAGGTGGTGAAAGACTTCAAATAATTTATTTGAAGAAAAACAAAAAAAAAAAAAAAAAAAAAAAAAAAAACACCCCATTTATCTTCAGGTAACTCTGACATGTCCGATGTGAAATAAGTGGGTTTTTTTTTTGAATTTTTGAATTTTAAATGGAAGGTTTGAAATGGATGATTTGGAATTAAAACCTGTGATTAAAGAATGGTGGGTTTGATTGAATTTGATACACCCTAATTTAAGTAGTTTGAGAATTTTATAATGGTCTCAGTGAGTGAGCCTACCTTATCTTAGGAGGTTAATCAAAACGTTTTCATAATTCTTTTTTGAATCTCTTAGTCCCTCTTGTAGTTTTTTGAGAATTTTTTTTCATTAATTTTTTTTTTTTTATCTGTTTCAATCTGGTTACTTTGACAGATTGGGATTACAATAGTAGCAAGATGACATTTTGATCTAGTCATCCACCCACTGATGTAGATCAACTTATAAGGACCTTTCAGTCTGTCTGAAGATGGTCTCCTCAGGTATCTAATTTCATACATAATTTCTTGCTTCATCTGCTGAGATTGAGTCATCTCATCAAGCTTTGACTCATTACCCCTCTATCAGAACACTTCCCTCTCACCTTCCTGAGCCCTCAAGCTTCACTTTGAACTTTGAATTTGGCCTTGCCTTGATCAGATTTCTCTTGCAACCAGCCTTTAACCATTTGACCTTGAAACCACCTCAGATTGCCCTATAGTAAAGGGGGGGGAGGGGGGCCATGTGACAGAAAAAAAAATAAGAATAATAAAACCTCATGGTAATGGTGATGGTAATAGTCAGTGGTTATAAGGTTGGGTAGAACCAGGCTTAAACTTGATGATTGATGGGATCTGTTGAGGCAAGCGATTGAGCAGATTGATGAGATTTTGAATTAGGAGGATGATCCTAGGGAGGTTTAAGATCCCTCTGGAGTTCAGAGCTTGAGTTTGATTGGTATTTAGGTACCCATCATGACTAAAGATCAATCATCCAATCCTTGCTCCCCCCCCCATAAGTTCTTGATTCAAGTCAAGGTTGAGGGTGATTGAGCTGATGGGATCAATGACTTGATCCCTTTGGACTTGGAGCATTGCTTATCTTTGCCTATCCTTTCACCTATGGACTGGGACCCCATTGTCCAATCAAAAAAAAAAATGAATAAATAAGGATTAGATGCTTCAAACCTTGAGATCCAGGATCCCAGAGTACCTTCTCAAACAGAATTCATGAATTCCTTCACATTTTCTCATCTTGGAAGTATGATCATGAGTGGTGAAAGCACCCCAGACCATGATGGAAGACCTCCCACTCTTGAATATGGGGTCCAAGCATTCAGATTTGAACTTCCCTCAAGCAGTTCTCCACACCATGACTTGCTGAAAGTCCTTGCTGATGTTCAAGCTGGATTCATAATTCTAAACAAACTTCTTCCCATTATCCAGGCTTCCAATTCATGTGTTGGCAAGCAAATGTGAGTCCCCCCCCTTTTTTTTTGATCTTCAGTTAGCAAGAACTTCTTGGAAGTCACCCTGAAATAAAATCTCATCTCATGGCCTTGTTGTTGAATGGTTTGTGTCAAGACATCTTTTGAGACAGAATCACAGATCTCATGGGTCTCCAACTTATGACACTACATGATGATTCAGCCCAGCTCCCAAAGATCACAATTGGTTAGTTTTTGAGATCATCCCAGTTGTTTTGCAGATTTGATGGTCCCTCAATCCCAGCAGTGCTTCAGGATATTTTAGATCAGTCCTTGGAATCCCCAACTATGACTTGATCTTGTTCCCCAAGGTACTACTTGGTACATCCCAACAATCCTGGCCTTGATATCATCCAGTAAGTCCCCCCCCCTGTTTTAGTTGTTATCTATAGTTAAAAAAAAAAGAAAGAAAGAAAGAAAGAATTTGTAAAAATGGATGACAACAAGGTAAGCAAGAAAATAAAAGCTTACAAGAGTGATCCAATGATGAGATTGGAAAAGAAGATGGTTGATAATGGAAGGTGGATGATGGAAGAGAAGGAAAGGATGTGTGGTCAAGAGAAGATTGTCAAGCCTGGTTGTTGAATCAAGTTGCGCAAAGAGGAGGCATGCTGTGTGTACGGAATGAGCAGGTTTGGGCACTTGAGAAACCAGTCCCACGACTTCCGCCTACACACCGAATATCACAGGGATCCAGGATGATCTGCGGCAGTCAGAGTCAATCCTATGCCGTCGGATAGGTTACTACTACGTGCCAGTGGGGGACCCGCGCCCCGCCCGATGATCAGGCGCTCGAGGCGACGAACGATGCTCGAGTGTCGTCGTTTGGATGGGGAGGTGTGGGACGGAGGGAGGGTGTAGATGGAAATCATTCGGAGTTCGGAAGGAAGGATGCCGTCGATCGAGTCTAGTCCAAGGATGATTTCTAGGTTTTAGAGAGATACTGACTTCTACAAGCTTGACGGGGGGGGGGTAGGTGGGTGTGGGTTGGGGGGAGCTGGTCGATCTTCTCGATAACCACCCGTTCTGGAAAACATCCTATCGATCTCGATGTACATACATACATACAGCACATGATTATTCACGTAGATCTAGTTATAGGGAGCGCGCTTGCTCGCTAGTCACTAGGAGGTGAAGGTCTGATTTGGATCTTCCTACGCTGTAGATGATGATAGGCCTATCGAAGGAAGGATACTGATGGTGGGGGTGTGTGGATAATGAGCGGCGTAGGTAGAGGAGTGATGAGTAAGCTGCAGATTAACCGGGGAGAAGATATCGATGATGAGCTTGTGGGTCGGAGTTGATGGTCGATCGTCAGAGGGATATGTAGCTACGTAGACGGTCTATTCCTATACATACCTCACAACTTGGCAAGACCAACCAGGAAGCAGACAACCCAGGAGGGAGATCAAGAATCTGATCATCTCACACTTTCGCGATCCGAATCGTACTCGAGACTGTCTTCGCTCGGGTCTTGGACCCAACGGGGGGAGGGGAGGTTGCTCGCGATCGTTGATGATACGCTGGTCTTACGAGTAGGATGCAATCTCACGACCGGATCGGACTGGTGCTCGATCGATAGTGAGTGGATTGATGATGGTACTCTACTTGGAGAGATCTCATCGCAAGCTAGAAATCCACGAGGGGGGTTGTTTCTGCTACATCTCACGGGTTTCTGTTTTTTTTTTTTTTTTTTTTGGTATTCTTGGGATTCGAACTTGATGCATGGGATTGACACTGAAGAAGAAGAAGAAGAAGAAGAAGAAGAAGAAGAAGAAGCCGATCGATTGACGGGAGAACGAGCGAGTGGAACGAGTTGATCGATGGATCGCCAACTCGAACGGAGAGTGAGAACTTTATTTTATCCTACGACTAGGATGATGATGATTATTGATGATAATTTTTTTCATAGTAGATTAGAATACATCACAGGCGATCGAAAGTGGGATGATGAACCGATGGCGATCGATCTGGGGTGATCTTTAATCGTATGTAGAGAGTAGAGTGATAGAGACCAGCTCGATGGAGTCAGGGACTTAAAGGTAACCTAGGAGGACGCAGAGTGGTATAAACTGTAGACGGAGGGAGAGTAGAGCAGGAGGACTACTAGTGTACGTGGGACCCAGGAGACTGGCAGAAGAACAATATCATCATCATCATCATCATCATCATCATCATCATCATCATCATCATGAGGAGGAGCAAGTTAGGAGGAGGGGGTAGCAGGGCGCCGTGTTGCGCAGCGATCCCGCGGAGGGGTAGGTCGAGCGATGCTTATAAGAGCGTCGAAGAACGACCCACTAGGAGCATATCGTCGTCAGTCATCTCTCACAGTGCAGTGGTCAGGTCAAAAGAACCAGATAATACCAGTTTAAGCTGACACCACTGTGACCACGAACACTGCTACTCCTAACACTGCTACCACTAACGACTGCTACCACTAACACTGCTACCACTAACACTGCTACCACTAACGACTGCTACCACTAACGACTGCTACCATCAACACGACGACGACGACGACGACGACGACGACGACGACGACTCATTACCACTGACCACTGACCATTTACTATGACCACTGACCACCACTGACCATTTACTATGACCATTTACGATGACCACTGACCACTGACCACTGACCACCACTGACCATTTACCATTGACGATGACCATTTACCATTGACGATGACCATTTACCATTGACGATGACCATCCAACACCATTGAGGGTTGATCAGTCAAGCCTTAGATTCTTCGATTAAGGTATGTATCCTATTCTTGGTATCCAACTATGGCTCGATCGATGATGATGAGCACACTTCTTTCTTCACTTCAACTCGAATCAAATCAAATCAAATCAAATCAAATCACTGACTGATCCATCGAATCCTCAACCCATTCCTAGCTCCAGTTTCATCATCCGCCACCTATTCCAAGCTCAGCCAACAAGAGACTCAAACTCAACCATCTACCTCAACTCATCCAACATCCCCACCTCAATCGATCCATCATGATCGATCATCATCATCCTTCGCTAGATCATCTCAAAATGGTTCATCCCATTCCATTCAGAACTCACTCTCACTCACACCCACACCCACACCCACATCCACATCCACACACCCACATCCACATCCACATCCACATCCACACACCCACATCCACATCCACATCCACACCCTAGCTGATCTGATCTAAACTATTCCCTACCCTCATCCATAACCAGAAGTCTAGGATCATCAAGTCAGCCATCAGACCATCATCATCATCATCCTCGACAAATCATCCTCATCGTCTCATTCGATCGCGTCCCACCTCGATCCTCTCCTTCATCCTTCAGATCTTCATCTGTTACATCCTCCTCGCTTACTTTTACTTTTGTCCGATCGATCCAACTCAGAACCCTTTCGTCTGTCGAAACTTGGCTCAACTCCATTGGTCCTTAGAACCTCATCTATCCCCCTACCTCATCAAGTTCGATCACCATCTACGCCTCCCCATCCAGTCTAGGATCGATCGAAAACTGAGACCGATCTACCTAGGTTACCTACTACCCACCTGGAATCAAATCTCTCCTCATCTATCCCATCTCATCCAGCGTTCCACCCTCCTCGATCGATTCCATCGATTTCGATCCCATCAGATCCTACCCTTCATCGATCATCTCCAAACTCGTTACCGTCTCAAACTAGCCCCATCCATCGACTCCCTCATCCATCGTACCCATCGTACCTACTCCATCCTCCGAACCTCCAAACTCATCCGATCCATCAAGTCTCACTACCTACCCCATCTCAATCGATCCCTCAATCGATTCATCATCCGACCCATTCATCACAAGATCCTACCCTACCTCTACCGACTCTACCTTCGAACCATCCATCCCATCCTCATCCGATCCTTCGATCGAACCTACCAATACTTGATCCTCGACCAAAACGTCCTCAAGCGTCAACTTCGAAACATCAAACGATCCTATAGGATCAAGCTCTTGAGACCCTTAAAATCCCTCCACGAGATCTACATCAGGCCTCAGATCACCAAGATCGTCCTCAAACTGGACGAGTACCAAACTCGTCCCAACCACACTTCCTCGGTACTACCGGTCGATCGAATCAAGAACTCGGATCAAGAACCTCTCGATCGATCATCATCTCAACCTAATCCGGTTTCGATCGTCCATCCTCATGATCACCCCTCCCAGCTCGAACCTAAATCATCCACCCAAGCCTCCCAGCCTACACCGCTCAAACCCGTCGACCCAACCCCCGATCAACCGATCACCGGAGGCTCCTCTAAGGAACCTAATCAGTCATCGACCTTGGATACCCTCACTACCCAAGAGGATGAAGCTCAAGTCTTGGAGGATGGGTTTTTGGATGCCGATGACGAAATGTACGACGACGAGTATCTGGAAGATGAGGATGACGACTATCTCGATGATTATCCCTCGATCGATGTCGATAACCTGACCGTTGATCCTGATCGTACGTTTCTCGTTCATCCATACTGGGGGGACCTCAAAATCCATCGTCCCCCCTGGTAGTATCTAGACACTGATATCCTTCCCCGCGCCCTTCTCAAGAGTTTATGGACGAAATCAGTGATGAGATTGCATCAGAGGTTGAGACCCAATCTCAAGAAGAACTAAAACCCTCGGCCAGGGAGAGTAAACGACTTACAGCGGAACGAACGGCAGCCGAACGTCAGAGGTTGGAAGCCTTGGCGGCTAAAGGATTCCAAGATATGGCTAGACTCGAAAAGCAAGTGATGAGCCAATTCTTGATCGACTTGAAGCAAAAGAGGAACCCGGAAAACTTGAGACAACACGACGAGTTCATCCATCGAGACGATAGGTTGACGAAGATTAGGGAGGAATCGAGCAAGTTGATCGAGCGAATCACGGCTTGGTATCAGAAGAACCTTCGGGTCGAATCCAAGTCGAGCGCCGAAAAGAAATCTGAATCGGAACTGGTGATCAAGAAATCCAAACAAAAGTTTTTGGAGAGGTTGATCGAACCTCACCTGTTGGAGATCGATGCCTACGGTCAGAGGGAGTACAAGTTGGAGGATGAGATCTTGAAAGAAGCTTGGAGTCAGATCTTTCAATTATACTCGGAGATCCAAGCCGAGCTAGGGCATGGTTTGACCTGGTTGAATGACGTGAGTTATCACGACTGGGCTGGTAAGTCGTTCGCTCCTTCTTCCCATCGCGGTCGAGTAGATCGATCATTCCAACCCTACTCACTTCACTCCCCGTGCCCCTTTGGCCTTGGGATATTCCCTCCAGTCTATCATCGATTCCGAACCAACGCCGAGGGACTCAAGACGACGATGGAGGGGATCTTGAATGGGGTCGAATCGGAATACTTGGCCGAGATCCCTCGACCGAATTTTTTCCAATCGATCGGTAGCCTCCGATCGACGGTCGAGCAGATCAACGACGACTTTCAAGCCTCCCTGGATCGATTACATGCCGCCCATCTACTCGCCTTATCCCATCCCACTGCTACCACGACCACTACTGCTTCATCTCCTCCTGACCCTCATCGTGATGATGATGATGATCCCTCCTCTCCATCGGTTCCTAGTTCTCAAACTGTTGATCATCATCCCACTCATCAAGATCTCAAGCCTCAGCCTGCTCACGTCTCTCATCGGAACGAGCTTTAAAAGCGAGGCGGAGGCCCGATGCTCATTTCCCAAACGAAGGGGGGGGCGTCGAGAATCGAATCCGATGACACTCTTCCATTCTATCATCCTGATATCCTACATTTTATTCCTTCTTCCTGCACCAAAAAGAAAAAAAAAACCCCTTCATCAAGAGAAAATCACTCGAATTTGTTTGTTCCTCCTCCCCTACCACCTGTCTGGATCCTTTCACTCCTCCCCCCTCCCACCTTTTCTCCTTTCAAACCCTTCGTTTTCTGTTTGTCTTTTGTCTTTGTTCTGTCTCGTCGTACAATGTGGGTAATGTGTGTCGTGCATCGAGACACCTCGTTCGGCTTCCTGCCTCTCGTGATCTGATACATATCTATACACTATAGCCCTCTCTCTCTTCCTTCTGCCGTGAACATTTGTTTTTTGTCTTTGTTTCGGTTGTTCTTATTTATTTTTTTAAAGAGAAAGAAAAAAAGTACCATATCCTCTTGATGATCGTTCGTTTTTATCATCCGCTCTCTCTCTCGATGATGGGATGATGGGATGATGATGACTTGGAGATTGGGAAACGATGGTGTCTCGGCATGCTTCGGTGGCTTCTCTCCTCCTCTCAAAGGGACCTCGTCTCCGACAAAGCATGATTTTATTTTATATATGTATATATATATATATATATATATATACATCATCGTGACAAGGAATGAAGATTTGATGCTTGGGGTTCGAGTCTCATGCTTCTTTCTCATCGGTTTCGTGCGCAAGCACACACACGCACGGAGAGAGCTTTAGAGAATCGAGAGTGGAGTCTGAAGGTGTGGGGGGGGGCGGGTCAAGTGAAGAAGAAGGACTTGAAAACGGATGATGGCCGGTTTTTTTTTTTTGTGCTGGGTTGGTACCATTGTCATCGGTATCTCTGCTGTGAGACACACGGAGGCGTCAGGAGCAAAGAAGGATGGGATGGGACGGGAGAGACCTAGGAGAAGATCTCCAGTCAAGGGTGGCCTCGTCTCACTTGATCACTCGCGGAGCTCGGGACGCGAGCTGTGGCGACCGACCGGGGGCCGGTCGGGGGAGACGGATGGCCAAAGGTTTAACCTAGTGGCAGGAGAGGAGAGTGCTCGGAGAACAAAGAGAGAGAGAGAGATGGTAGGATCGTCGGGCTCGTCAGGGAATCTTGAACGAGTAGGGAACCCGATCACGGTGCCAAGAACCGGATGGGTGGATGGTGGATGGAGAAAGGCAGCCGGAGGAGGGCCCATCGAGGTGCAGAAGATCGCCAAGGTTAAAAGATGAGAAGTGGTAGGCCAGTTCCGCCCTGAATCCGGCGGTCCGCCCCACAAGCCCGGCTGAGGTCGTCACGATTCCGGTACGAGGATGGCCGTCCTGACTGGACGCTGGTGGTGCATGCACCCGGTGAGCAAGCCGTGGGGAGGGCGCAGGAGCAGGCCTGCTTTCAGTCGGCTGGGGTGCCTGTCTGACTGAGATCACCCGTAGGGCCAAGCTGTCAAGTGGAGCCGGCTCGACAGAGGCCTTAGAATTGCGCATTCTGGGCGGCCACCCGTGGGATATCACAGGCTCGGGCCTCCACAAACTGCTTCGCTTCATGCCACCCCCCCCCCCCCCCCCCAACCCCAACCCCTCTTTTCCTGGTTTCCTAGGCAGTAGCCGTCGTTCATCCCAAGCCATCATCAACTTTCAAGTCCGGCTCCGTCGTGGTCAGATCCCCTCTCCCTGGGTAATGAAGGTGGGGGTGAGAGTGTCTCACATAGGTGGGTAGGGAAATCACATCCCCCCACCCCACCCCACCGCCAGTTGCTATTTGATGCCATTGGCCTGGTTGGTTGAGTCCCTCCCACCCTTGCAGCAATGGGGGGGGGGAGCAAAGTTGTTTGCCCACCAACACCACAACCTCAAAAAACAAGGGTACGGGGGGGGGAACTCCATTTTGGAGTCCCTTTTAGCTGCTCCATATTCAGAGATCAACTTACAAAGGGTTTCAAAAATAAATCAATAAATCAAAGAAATGGAATGAGTAGATAATCAAAAAAAAAAAAAAAAAAAAAAAAATTCAATCATCAATTCAAACCTCATTGAAGGAGTTAGATTTAAGTAGATTCTGATGAACTCAGAGGATGGATCTCTGGTGTCCAAATTGAGGATTGTAGCCCTACCACTACCCCCAAGAAGATCTCTTAGGCCTTGGGGTGGAACCAAGTCTCTCAAGCTACTCAAGTCAGTTTTCACTCCTGCATCTCAAGATTTCTGACCCCCCCCCCCCAAAAAAAACCCCATTTTGGTCCAAGAAGAAAACCCAAAGGATTGAAAGGTTTGAGGAGGTATGGAGAAATCCAGAGTATCCCAAAACTACCTCATGAAGCTGCAGGTGATTGGAATCTGCGGTGAGTCTTAGAACCCAAGGAGATCCCAAGCACCTACAGAGGTTGCAAGAGCTGTGACAAGTAGTTTAGCACAGCTCTAGACCCTGGGTAAAGTACCACAGTGAGAGCCTGCACCAGCTAGGTGGCTTCATGGGCCCAGGAGTAGCTCTTCAGCCATGGTGGGTGGTTGTGCAACACCTAGGCACCCAGCCACTACAGAGATCATCATGTAGGGTACACCAAGTACCCCTCACAACCTGGGTTCCTCCACACCACCTTGGGTCCAAATGAGGGCCACCAAGTGGTAGGACACCTGTTGAAAATATCAGAAACCAACCTAAGATTTGAGAAGAGGGCAGGTCCCTCACCAACCAAATCATGAGGAACCAAGTTACAAGGGAGGATCGAGGGCCTAAGAAGTCATAACACTGAAACTGCCTGTTAGTGTACCAACTTCAGAAACTGTAACCAGGTTAAATTTGAGAGGCCCTGTTGTTTTCTGGGTCACTCTCAGCTGCCCTGGTACCTAGCCTCCTTCATTCTTAATTTAATTATCCAAGATCTGTAGGGTAGCTCTTGAGTGAACCAGCTCAGATACTCATTCAAGGGCCTGTATACCATTGGGGATCTCCAACAAGCTTCCCAACTCAAACCAATCATCAAGAAACCAGTCCCTAAAACTTTGTCCCAAGCCCACATTCACAGGGTATACAAGTCCTCAGTACTGAATCATCTGGATCAAGCCACCCCAGGGGCTAGGATTGTGATGACTGTGTTTGCATGGAAACATATCAAGGGCCCCTTGATGATCCCATCAGGATCTCCATACTTCCATACTATCTACATGAAAAACACACACACACACACACTTTTAAAGTCCCCTGGACTCATTTTAGGCCTGGTCCATTTGTTTTTAGATGGTCAAAGAACCCATATCAAGCCATTGACCCAAAAGTTATCAATGTAGTTCCTCCTCCCAGCCATTTTGAGAGAATTGATTCAGTGGTGTGATTTTTTTTTATGAGTGGATATCTTTTTACTAAGACCTCAAGATCTTAATGGGATATCATTGTGTGATCTTGGGCAACCATCTACTCAATATTTTTGGATCAAGTCTTGAAGCTGATTTTGTTTTTTGTTTGAGTCAATTATTGATAGATCCTTGAGTCAGATGGCCACTATTACAGAGCGAGCTGAAATAGGTACCATCATAATAATCAAACCAAGGATGATTTTGAACAAGGAGTGACAAATCCCTGATCATTTAGACAGAAAATGATTCCTGGATCCAATATTACCTAGGATCACTCACTCCACCTACCCTCAAAATCCAACTCCCTAAGAGTATCTCCAATTGTATTGGTAAACCCACTGGTTAACTAAGTTTACCAAGCAATTTTCACAATTGTGAAAAAATAAGGGCTTGCTAGCAAGCAAGCTCCATAAGTTTGCTAGTTTTTTCAATAAAGTTATGGGAATTTAGCAAGCTTGCTAGCTCCATCCTTGAGTACCTCCTCTCCATCCTCTACCCTGAAAACTCACCAGATCTCCTTTCAATTTCCTTTGATACAAACTTCCCAAATCATCTCAGCTCTACTATCCCCTCCCCCTCTCACCCTACCCCCAACTTTGCGTTGAAATTGAAAAAAAAAGGCCAAATGGTCCTAGCTAGCAACCTGCTACATGGGACACGATTGGGCAGGTTGGGTTGCTAGCTAGATGCTGCGGCCTTATGGAGTGGGAAATTGTAAAACCTGTGCGTTAACTTGCTTGCTAGAAATTTTTTTTTGCTAGCGAGTTGCTACCTAACAAACCAATCCCTCCAACAATTGGAGATGCTTTAAGCTTTTAATCAAATGTATCAAAATCCCACAACACCAAGCTGCCATCTTTTTTTGGACATCATCTTGATGCTTCACATCAATCATCATTTATAGTTTAACTGACAATAAATTAATTCAGAAATTGAGCATTGTTTATAGTTTAGGATTTATGGAGATGAATGTGTGTTTTCCAAATTCCTGTAAATCATGTGCATCAATTTGGATCTAATTCACCACCAGAGACTCTGTCTCTCAAATCCCCACACACAACCACATCAGAGGAAGGGCATGACAAGTACACAGACTGAAATCTTTACCCTCAGCTGTGAGAGCCAAAATGACCATGAAAAAGGATGAAAGGAGGATTAGGACTGACATGGGAAAGGTGTTCATGATTAATCTTCAGCCCAATCTATCAGAAATGTCACCAAACCCCTGAGATAAATCAAAGTTTTTAAAGAAAAACATTCAAAAGAACCTTGAAATAATCATTGGCACCTTTGACCAAAATACACTCTAATAGACTTCTCCAGCCTGAACAAGTGGTACCAGTGTTAGCTACATAAGATAGAGATTTACAGTAGGTATAGTTAATTAATAAATCATTTTCAAAAAAAAAAAAAAAAAAAAAAACTTAAAAAGATCAAAATTAATCCACCAGGAGGGTGTATGCATTGATCTCAGGCTCATTTCCCTTGCCATCATTTCACAAAAAATGCCAGAGATCACATATTTCTTGACATGCAACAAGACCATCTGGACTACAACACCAAAGGCAGCCTGTGGGGGCATGCATGAATGCACTTCTGGCCCCAGAGAACATGGTTTATTCCCCTCCATTTACCCTGATAAAGCTCATGTATTCCACCCATAGACTGAAAATCAATTGATAAAGATCTCTCTTTTGGGCTGTATATCCACCAGCTACTCATTATCCTATCTTTTCATACCATGCCATACAGGAATCAAATACCTTTAAGGATGATAAGTAATTGATTCTTATTCTGAGCCTTTCTGTTGAACATTCCACACTTATGACTCAAATTGTTCACCATGCCAAGCCCTAAAAGAATCATAATAGGCCCCCTAATCACCCTTTAAGACATCTATTGCAGGTACACTTGTATTAACCACCCAACCAAGAAGTTATACCTCTTGGCTCTGGCTGGTTTTCTGCCCAAGCCCAGTCATAACACATCTTTTCTGGGCAATATTCCAGTTGCTCTTGGGTCCCAAGATCCCAGGTGAATGTATTATAAGTTGAATAACCTGAAGAGAGGTTTTCAAGATCTCCAGTTTTTAATGTGGCCCCTCCTTTGATTTAATTGATGATTTATTTATTAATTGATCTACCCTTCCACCATACCAAACCACACCCTTGAATTTGATTTATCAATATCATTGAGGATCATTCATGAACTAATTTGAATAATGTGTTTAGTCTAAATCTATCAACTCTAGTAGCTAAAAGATTTCAAGGGTCCTGGAATCTAGTAGTCTGAAACCTTCAGCCTGCCTCAAGTAACAAATTCAAGCACCCTGACACTTTGAGTCTTAGCCTATTAGTCAAGAAGAAGTCCAGATCCTGACCTGGTAAGTTATCCTGCTGGCTTAAACCCCCCCTCCCCCCCCCCCATGAAGGCATTGAATGTGGCACATAAATAATTTCTAACAAATTTTAACACTCCCCCCCCCCCAAAAAAAAAGGGGCCCAGGCTAGATTCATGGCAAAAAAAAAATACTAAATCCATACCAATTTTTGAAAAAGGGTTGATTTTAGAATTTATTTATTTTATTTATTTTTTGGAAAATGATGCCAAAAGGAACCATTGGCATGATTATAGTAAAAGAATTAATATTTTAAAACCAGCTGGCATGCTTTCCTAATCCAGAAAGACACTCCAACCTCAATATAAACAATTGAGGTTTGGAACACATTTTTAAGGTTTAAAGGAGTTCCTAGGGTGAAGGAACACATCTTTTGAGGATGATTTGGATCCCCAAGGGATCTAAAAGTTAATTTGGTCCCCGGGGGGCTAATATAAGGCCTTTGATGGGGTAGAAATGTTTTGATGATCCAAATATGAATACCAATTGAGTAAATGAAAGGTATAAAAGTGCAATCAATATTGATTTTTTTTCATAGGAAGTAAAATCTTACCTCAGATTTGAAAGAAAAACTTGGTCCAATGTAAGAAAAATAAGAGAAATGATGAAAATTCATTTTGTTTACACAAAATTGAACATTTCAAGTGGAGCCCAAATACCTTTTTAACAAACATAAAAGATTGAATAAAAATGTTACATACATATAACTATTCTATGAAGGGGATTCAAATCTTTCTAAATATTTCAAAAATAAAAATAAAAATCAATTATAAACAATACAAAAGAAATACTTCTTTGAAGAAAATCTTTTGATGGAATTTAGCTTTGTACCAAGCATAAAAAAATTGGCAAACATTAAAAACATCAATTTCAATTTCAATTTCACAAGGATAATTCAAATATTTTGAAATATTTCAACAGAATTTTCATCAAGTAAAACAAATAAATAAATAAAAAATAATCAAAAACAAAAGCCTTTCAATCAAATTCAACAACACCATGATTTTATGTAGGATGTAATTTTTTCCACAGATCCAAGAACTTCTTATATTTTATTTCCTGGTTAAAGATACCCCTCCTGGACTTATCAATCTTCAAAATTCTATCAACAGGTTGAATTGGAACATTATTCATGAAGAAAAATCCCTCTTCACTCATCCTCAAGAAATTCATCCAAAACATCAAAAATAATAATAAAAAAAAATTGTAATTCAAATTTACAGGACAATCAAAAGTGAAGAATGTGAATGATTGTGACTTAGAGATACATACTATTGATGATCCAAGCAAATTGTTAAGCAAATGAAACCAACTTGTCATCCTCATGAAATTGATTGTGGAAAAATTTGCACCATCAGAATTGATGCTTACTAGAACTTCATCAAAAGCCAAGGTATTACCAAAGCTTTCCAAAGAACTTGATTGAATTCCTTCTCTTTTTCCAATTTGAACTTTAATTTTTTCCTGAAATCTGAGAAGATTCAACCAATCTGATGGGTCACAGAATATTAAACAAAATTAATATCCTTTGGGGGATCATAGACAGATTCAAAATAGTTGGAAGAACCACTTGGGAGCTAAGAAATGAATCTAATCCTATTTGGCCTCATAGAAATATGGTAAATCCACTGATTTTGGTTGGGTTTTCAACTTGGTTTTTTCTTTTCTTTTTCTTTTTCTTTTTTTTAAAAAAAAGAAAAGATTTGGGGGTAAAAGCCTTGCAATAGTGCAACAACTCATGCTTGTCAGGTGGTCAACCCATGGGGGTGTGCCATCAGATTGGCTGTGGCAGCTTTTAACTGAATCCACCAAGAGTTAAGAATTGACTGGAGGCCATCCTGTTGGCTGTAACATCAGTCCTGATGATCACAAGAGTAGAAAGATCCCTTCTTCTTTCTCTGAGCTGACCAAAAATCAAGTTGGGTTGATGACCCAAAACAATGGGGCCTCCTTGGATATTGCCCTATCAACTGATTTGGTCCAACCATCAACTATGGCCTGCCACATGACCAGTGGGAGTTGAACACCCAAAAAAACTCACTGGAGACACTATAGATTGATTTGAAGAAGATTGAACTGAGATAGAAAGATTTTAAGATGATTGAACTGGAATAGAAGAACTTGAAGATGACTGAACTGGTTGCATGAATTGGTTGAACTAAGCCTGCAGGCTCTTTGAAGGAGAACAGGAACTCCCATATTGATCTTTCAAGGCTGAATTTCCTCTTGTATGATTCAGATTTTATTCTATCATAGTTTTTTTATTGAGCTTCATATTCTTCCCTTATGGCTTGGATTTTTTTCCCTTGGAAATTATTCTTTTTTTTTTTTTTTTTTTTTTTTTTTTTTTTTTTTTTTTTTTTTTTTTTTTTTACAGATCTTCTTCTTTCTTTAAATCTTGCCTTTCATTCATATATTCAGCATTCATTTGATATCAATTTTGTCTTTCTTTCAGATATTTAACATGTTTATGATCTAAATATTTTCTTGCCTGCTGCTGATCTTCAGAATTTTTTTTTATTTAGATCCTTCCTTGCCTTCAGATGTTTTGATTTTTTCCTTTCACTCTCTAATCTTGCCTATCTTTAAGCTTCTCTGTGGGGTTTTTCATAATTTGCTTCCTAATCAGCCCTCCTAATTTATTCCTGGTTTCCATATGCAGCCCTTCTTATTTTCATATGTTGTTCATAAGAAATTTTTTTGATTTCTTCTTTTTCCTGCAGTTTTGTTTGAATGTCAAAATTTTAGTTTATTTTACTTTCCTCTTCCTGCCTCATCATTTCCATCTCCATTTGTTGTTTTTGGGATTTGTATTGAAAGCTCTGTTCTTTGATTTAAAAATTAAGGCTCCCTTCTTGTTGAATACTGACTGAAGCTTTGGGCTGGTTCTGGGGGACTTCCCCTTATGTATTCCAGAGGTTCAGGTTTTCCAACCCTTTGTATCATGTATCTTCCAGAAAGAAACATTTCAATTTTTTCCAACATCTGGAATTTCCTATCTGCTGGAAGATTTCTGAAACTACTAAAAATAGATCTGATCTTTTCCTCAAAATTTTTAAATAAAAACAAAGATACATAATCATAATTTTCAGAAGTCACATGAGGATGCCACTGTGCATGAAATTCATTTGGCTTGAATAGCCTTCCAAAGTGCCTGATGCCATCTAACATATGGCTTCAATGGATTCCCATAGAAATGAAGAAATTTCTTGTACATGATTTGTTTCTTTATTTAGGGATATTGGAATATTTTTATTTGAATTTGATCAATGCATAATGAGAAAAGTTCCTGTAAAACATTTCAAATAAATCTGGGAAATCAATCAATCTTTTCAAAGATTACCTAGCTATGGTGGTGTTTATCTATTTTTTTGATTTAATATCTTCCTTTTGATACTTCCATGAAATGAAAAAATTTCCCCCATGGAATTTAAAAAGTAGGATTTTATAGAAGAATGGGTACCTTTGGCCCATGTACTAGTTGTATTTCCCTGATGCAAGTGGTTGGAATTCCATGAGAACAGAAATGTTTTCTCATGCTTGAAAAGTTAAAAAATGAACAAAAAAATGAGGGGGGGCTCTGAGAAACTGGAAAAGCCACAGTTTCCTTGGATTTTAACAAAAAAGAAATTAATAAAAAATGAAAAATTCAAAAAGAGATTAGATATATAAATAAATAAATAAGAAAAAGAAATTGGTGGGGAGGACTTCCACTAAATCAAAAAGGTCTTGGTAAGGCTGCAACCTGTGGCTACCCAAACAAAAAATAATGATTTTCAAAGGAAAAAAGAAAGAAAGAAAAGTTGAAAAAAAATCTAAAAAAAAAAAAAAAAAATAAGAAAAAATAAATAGTGGGGAGGAATCCCACCAGGTCAGCCAAGTCTGGGTAAGTTTTAAACCCATGCCTCCCCTGAAGTTTTTTCAAAAAAACCATGGTGCAGTGGGTTTCAACATGGCTTTCAACACTGTGGCAATTATCTGGGATTTTTTCTGACAGTCTTTTCTAAACTGCAAGCGCTGGGTAGTTTTGGTGGGTCCATGAAAAATGCACAGGCAGTTTGGTTCCAACTGCCTGTGTGGCCAGAAGGGTCAGCCCTCCCCCCCCTCTGGTTTGTCAAAGGGGGAAATTCCACTATTTCCCATGCCATGGCAAGGGATAACAGGCCAAAACACCATGGAATGGGATGAAATCCCTTCCTGGTGTGGGATATCACACCAGGTGGAATGATTAAAGTAATTATGCTACTATAATCACAGAAATCAAAAATGTTTTGAAAAAAAGTGTGGTTTTAGTAATGTTTTTGGTGTTAATTAGTCTGGGGCCCTTTGAGGGCCCTTTGAATCTCTGGTATTGATCTTGGCTGAAAGAATTGTTGGATGTTATTTGTCAAGATTTTCCATGGATGTTGTTTTTTAAAACTTTCCATGGATCTTATTTTTGAAAATTTTCCATGGATGTTGTTTTTGAAAATTTTCCATAAGTTTGTGATCAAATTGGGGTGATTTGATTGAGCTGGCCAAACTATCAATTTGATTTTTTAGTGTGTTGCCATTCTTTGCTAATTTTGGCCTTGTGGACTGGGGCTCCATCTTAAATCAAAAAAAAAAGGATTGATTCAGGTTTCTTACGTAGGCACCAGGAGAAACTTTGTAAAAAAAAATTCCAATTAGGTCTTTTGCAGTTTGTAATTTTGGTGAAATGATGCAAATTTTGTAGTTTCTTTCACCAATGAAAGCGCCCAAAACTATAATAAGAGACCCCCCACTCTTGAATGTGGGGGAAAAGTCATTGGATTTGAACTTATCTTGAGGATTTTTCCAGACCATCACTTGCTGGGAGTATTTTCCCATTTTGAAGCTAGATTCATTAGTCCAGATGAACTTCTTCCAATTTTTTACAGTCCATCCGTGGTTTTTGAAAGCAAAGGTAATCCTTATTCTTTTGTGATCTTGATTTATATATGGCTTCTTGGCAGCCACCCTTAAAAAAACCCCATCTCATGGGCTTTTTGTTGGATTTTCCATGTTGATACATCCTTCATGATTGATTTGTTGAGTTAAGAGGCCTTCATCTTCCATGTATTCTTGATGAAACACCCCTGCTTGCCAAGGTTTTCATTGATTAATTTGTAGGTTATTCTGGGTTGTTTTTTGGGTTGGATTGGTCCTCTTTTGTTAAGTTGATTAAAGATGTTTAAATTTTCAATCTTGAAACACCTAGTTTGATGGAAATGTAGTTTCCTAACCTCCTTTGTACAGTAGGTAGACAAAAATATTGGGACTGATTGGCCTAAAACTGTTGATTTATTTTCAGGCATATGTTTAAAGCTAAATCCATTACTCAAAAAAGAAAGCATGCATTCACTTTTGTTCATGGGGTTATATATTTTAGAATTTGTGCTTTAATTACAAAACAATTGAAATTTTGAAAAGTATTAAACTATAATTTTTAAAAAAAATCTTAAAAAGCAAAAAACTCTCAAAAAACATGCAAGAGGAAAAAAAATTTAAAAATTCTGTATCATAAATATTTTTTCTCCTTTACAAGTGTGTGAGTGAGGATCAAAAGGAATGATTTTAATGAAAAACAAATTTATATTGAGAGTTTATAAAAATAATTCAAACCAATTTTGATTGATGTTGATTTTTAAGTTTCTTGGTAAGATTTTGATGATAATTTTGAGATAGGTAGGTTGGAAGTCATGGAAACCACTAATAAAATTTTATTCAAGGTCTTTAAGCATCTTATTTTCATATTTTTCAATTCTTCTACTCTCTTCCACTATTGAGGTGCCTTGAGCTACTTGAGGTTTTGTCAGCCGGGGATTAAATTTGAGTTGATCTGATTTAAATGGTTCTAAAATTGATCCCAACCATCAAAATTATAACCTCCTCCAATGGATTGAAAATCTTGATCTTCTGAAACAACCAATCACCCAAAGGAGAATATACATCAAAAAGAGAACCCATGAATCAGAATCAAAGATCAAGAGGGACATTTAAAAAAATTACTTACCATGTTTTTTTTTTGAATTAATTGAGTATTCAGGCATTGAAATCAAAAAACCAATTTGGTGTCAATTTTGTAATTGGTCAACTGGAGTGGGAGCCCAAAGATGGGTTGGTCAACACCAAAAAAAAGACACCCTGGGCTTCATGTACATTTTTTGAAGTAACTGGGTGTGGCTGCTTTGCCAAACAGCCCCAAAAATTTTGGCAAGCCACTGTACATACCAAAAATTGTTTCCTTTTTATTGTCTGGTAAGTTTTTTTTTTAAAAAAAAACTGTAAATTAAATGTGAAAACAATAATCAAAAAAAAAAAGTTAGAATAATGTTGAAAAAAGAAGGAGGAGAGAAAACAACTTAACAAAGGCATCAGGTTGATAAATAGAGGGAGAGAAGCTGATAGGATGAAAGGGAAGATGGTGTCAAATTGATTGATGTGGTCAAAAGGAAGATTTTCAAAGATCTTTGACAACTAAAGTTGCACAAAGATCCCTGGTTAATATGAAGTGCACGGGTGTGGGAGCTTTAAAAAACATTCCCAAAACTATTGTCCACCCCCTGTTCTACCCAATGTGTATTTTAATAACCATCTAACATAGCTCTTAGTGCAATATATCAAAACAAAAGCACTTAAAAAAAAAACAGATAGATCCCCCATAAAAGTAGAAGGAAGCAATGGGGGATCCTATCATGGAAAGGTGCTCTCTTTTTAAGGAAAGAGCATTGATACCATTTGGAATATGGTGAAGAGAATTTTTTGAACTGTTATTGGAGGGCCATGATGATTTCAGAAGGATATTAAAATGATCAGGACCTAGTTTGTTGGTTATGTGCATGACAGATTTCTAACATCTCTACTATATACTAAAAATATTGGGTTTGGCACCCTTGGAAAACACTGGCATTGTTTGCCTTGGTCTTGCATTCTCCATTCAATTTACTGACCTCAAGGATGCAAACCGTTCATCTGAATTTTGCATTTTTTTTTTCAATGTTTTTTTTTGGAGTGTCCTTTTTTTTTTCCTTCATGTGAATATACATTTAATCTGCTAAGGTTTGGGTCCACTTTTTTTTTCCCAGTATATAAATTTCACAACTCTACATTACTGCATGTAAATAATCTTTTTGACCGCTTTTTTTCTTTCACACATAAATACCAATAACACCTTCAGTGTAACAGGGGGATGTAACCAAGAAGAAAACCCTTCTGCCAGACATGTAACAGACAATAGTCAAACTGGTGGATGTAACCAATGAGATAAGCTTCAGTGTAAGGGGCTGGGGTTTAAGTTTTTATACATAAATACCCCCTGCTCTTGCATTTCCTCATCTTTCCACACCACTAGCTGAATTTTTGATCTACTGGATTCCTCTGCATAAATCAACCATGAGTCATTTTCCAAATCTACATAGAAGAACCTCCTCAGTTACTTTCATGGTGGTTCAAAATGAATCACACCAACCCCTTCCTCATGAAATTGTTCACAATTCTCATCACCTTCAATCAAGAAAGCCAACCACCTATGATCATTGTCACTTGAGACATCCAACCACCTATAATCATTCTCACTTGAGAAATCTAACCATCTATAATCATTCTCACTTGAGAAATCCAACCACCTCTAATCATCCTGATCTTAATCATCAACTATTTCTCAACGCCCAACTCAGAACTGAGCTGCAGATTGATTACAATCCCCAAAAAACAAGACAAAATTCTGTTTCTAGAAATGCTCAACATAGAAGACATAATTCTTTGATACAGAGTCATAGGTACTTACTTCATCAGTATTTATCCTATCACTCATCTCACAAAATTTTAAATTTGCCAGCTCAACCCTCTAACAGTAAATTTAAACCACAAACTTCACCAAATTTTCACAGGTATCCTAATTAATCCATTTTGAATATAAAAAATCCACACCTCTTCCATGAGCCACCCCTTGAACCACCTTCATCCATATTTCAAGAAAATAACTCCAACCTCCCAATACAAAACAAATTCCCAAATTCACGGAATTTAAAAAATTAATTCAAAAGAAATTTACCAAACTCACATACCCTCAACCTGCCAATCTCAGCTGAAAACCATTCTCAATTTTTTTTACAACAATAGTACAAATTTTCTCATTCAACAACTCAACATTGAACATGGTTATGGTTCACCAAAATCTGTTTCTGCAGAGCTTGAAGGAAAATTGGCAGATCAACCTCAAGAGACTGTTGTTCAAGGTGACCTTACTCACTTCACCACTTTTGGGGAAAATCAAATTATTGTTGAAGATGACAAAGATAATCACCAACAACCAAACAATATGCATCCTGGGGCCTGGGGGTGGCATGAAACTCCTCACTTTGAATGTTGCACTTTGAGGGCCACAAAACATTTTATACACTTCCAAGAAATTCTTTTTCAATATGAAACAAGCTCCCTGTGATGTTGCAATGGGAATGTGTTTGTTTCCCAGCAAAAAAAAAAACCAATGATTTGCTACATTTGTTCAAAAGTGCAACAATAAATCATTCTTCTCCTGAACATCAAATCATAACCAATATCAGGCTCATAAACTCCAATTTTGCTTTGACATCAATGGGTCTTAACCAAAATACCCAGCATGAAATTCCAAACCATACCAGAGGAATATGCACATTCAGAGTTAATGGAACCATCCACCACAATATTGGAAGTTTTAATCCTACAGGAAAAAATCCTCCAGCCTTTTTGCAATGTTAAATTTTTTGACACAGATAATGAATTGCAGAATAGGCATAGATATGGTCCAAATTTTTCCCAAGACCTGTTTATGAGGATTCAAAATATCCTACATCAACACAATTGATTGATAAAGATGTTTCAATGAGTTTCTTCTTATTTTGGTCAGAATAAATCTGTCAGGCAGGCTGATAAATCTTCTCAAAATATGAATCAAAGGGTATAAAACCTACCAAAATGAGACCAGTTATCTGCCATATGGATAGAATGTCAGTATTTATTATTATTATGACTATTTTCTCAAAAAATTAATTTCCTGATATTTTTCTCTTTCAAGCAGAAAATGAACCTTCTCATTTGAACCATAGGGATGTCTTGGTCAGGCACTCCAATGGCTCATTAAGAAGGATAAGTGAATCAAAAAACTATATGACCCACTCCACTATGTACTTCTGCATCCAAATGGTGAATTGGGTTGGTTTCTAAAATTGAAAGATTAAACATGAAAAAGTTGGTTCACTGCTATGAATTATTACTCAAACTGTCTAACATTCAGAAATCCAGATTATTCTCTTTTTCACTGGGTTTTACGTCTCTTTCAGCAATATTGTGTTGATCAATATGGGAAGATTGAGACAGATAGGCTTTCATAAATCCTCCATCATTAAAATGAGCTAAGGATTGAACAATTTTATGGTATTGTGGATGCTATGAACCTGGGTGTTGAGACAGAAGAGGGAGAATTTATGTTTTATATATTATGGAAAAATAAATTAAATGAAATTTAGTAATTCAATAAATTTCTTATATTGATCATATTTTTGCTTAAATTATTTTCAGGTAGGCGCTACATTCTTCCACAATCTTTTATTGGTAGTTGCAGAGACATGAAAGCTGGTTATCAAGATTCTATGTCAATGGTACAGCAAATTAGAAATCCAGATCTGTTCATTACTGTAAATTGCAATCCTGGTTGGCCAAAAATTTTCAACAATCTTTTGCCTGGTAAGAAAGCTCAAGATAGACCAGATATATTAACAAGGGTCTCAACTCAAAACTAAAGAAGATTTGCAATGAAATATTCAAGGATGGAATCTTTGGATTGAAAATGGAAAGAACTCATGTTATAGAATTCCAGAACAGAGGTCTGCCTCATTCCCACATTTTGGTGATTCTTCACCATGATCACCAACCAAGAACATCTGAAGAAATCAAAATGATTGTTTCTGCAGAGATACCTGATCAATTTACAGAGCCAAACCTTTTTCAAGCAGTAAAAAGACACATGATACATGGCCCATGTGGTCTTTTGAAAATGGAAGCACCTTGCATGGATAATAGAAGATGAAATAAGAAATACCCAAAAGCCTTCTGTCCTGAAACATTGTATGGTGAAAACAGTTATCCCATATATAGAAGACTCAAGGAAGGACCTACCATTTCACTGAGGTGGAATCATAAAAACTTTGTCATTGATAATTCCTGGGTTGTTCCTTACAATCCGTACCTTTTGGAAAAGTATCAATGCCACATAAATGTGGATATATGCGCAGTTATTTCAGCTGTGAAATACCTCTACAAATAAATTTATAAGGGACATGAGTGTGTGACTGTGGAGGTTGTTGTAGATTTGGATGAGATAAATTGCATCAGGTATTTCAAGATGGGTGTCTCCTCCAGAGGCATGTTGGAGGATTTTCTCTTTCAAATTTTTTTCTATTTCACCTTCTGTGAGAAGGATAGACATTCATCTTCCTGGCCAACAACAGGTTTTGTTTAAATCAGATAAAGCCCTGGATGAAGTTCTTCAAAGATCAAGACAAGCTTAGACCATGCTCACTGAATATTTTAGAAGAAATTCCATTTATCCAATGGCAAGAACAATAAAATACTCTGAATTTCCTCAAAATTTCACCTGGGAATTCCCAGAGAAGAGAATGGACACCTAGACAGAGAGGTTATTCAATTTGAAGGATTTAAACTGTTGATACTTCAGATGCCAAAAGGAGGTTCCTCAGATTGTTGTTGAATAATTCAGTTGGTGCAAGCTTCTTTTGATCAGCTAAAACAGGTCAATGGAGTTCCTTACTCAACATTCAGAGAAGCAGCTTTGGCCAAGGGTCTACTTGAGGATGATAATCATTTGGAATCAAACTATGCTTGAAGCAGATGAAATCTATCCATCCATATCATCTAAGGAGGTTATTTAAAATGCTCTGAGCACTTTTTCAACCAGAAAACCTACTTAGATTATGGAATTTTTCATTTAATTCAAAGGTTGATGATTTGGTTCATTCTGGAATCAGAGATGAAAGGGTTCTCTCTAATGAAATATCAACAGAAATCAAACCAATAATCTTTCAAAATATGGGGAACCAGGGTGGAGGAGGCTTTCCCTGATCTTCTCAGACTTGACCAAACAGTTGGAGGTACAACAAAAAACAGGAACTGGATCCTTCAGGAAGAACAAAATGCAACAGTAACTCAATCAGACTTGGAAAATGCTTCTTTGCTGAATGATAGACAG